>JAPFFP010043576.1:0-13118 GCA_026153255.1 Solanum medicagineum | reverse complement strand
CCCTCTTAAGCGTTAAACGCACATATAGCCCATTAACACGAGATTCAAGCACTTTTGAAAATTAGCGTTAATTTGACCAAACCATGTCATGTTTCATTTGAATTATGCTAGTATTGTAAGGTGTAGGATGTTACAATGGAAATCTGCCATGAGTGAGTGAGTCAATTGTGAGTCTCGGTTATGATGGGTTCGAGAACTTGCCCGATATGTAGAGTAGACCTGAGAGGAATTGGAAATAGAGGAAAGGATCTAGGCATTTTGCTGATAGATGGAAACAATCCTAATTAGCCCTGTTGAGCCTTAGCCTATTCTTGGACTAACCACGTTTCAAGCTAATCCCCTTTTCTTGATGAATTACCTGATTTTGATCCTAATTCCCTAGTGCTTGAGCACGGTGAATAAGAAAAGAGGGAACTAGAGTGGACACCCGAGAGTATGTGGAATAAGAAAGTGTCAAGAAAAAAAAAGAAAAAAAAGGAGAGAGAAGCTAGTTAGAAAGAGTCACCAAAAATAGTAGGGGTCCGCATTGCTTCCGCGTCACGAAGCAATCGCGGATGCACAGAGTTTTGGGTCCAAAATATGCAAGTTAATACAGTGCTGGTCCGCGATGCCTCCGCGTCCCGAATCCATCGCGGACGCATACTGAAATGAAATATATATATTCCCTTTGTTTAGTCATTGTTTGTTTAGGGTGTCCATGTGTTTGTAAGGAGTTTATTTGGTGGTCAGATTAAATTATGTAGGAGTACTCACAGCTTTAATTCAAGAAAGGTTATGAGTCAAGGGGGCATGAGAAGAGGTGAAGTGTGTGCTACGAGCGCGTGTGAATTGAACCGTGTCAGCCATATCCATAAATGTACCACACCTACCCGCAACCTACATTACAGCCAAATAAAGACCTACGTGATCCTCTAAGGAAAATTCCAACTAGGTCTACATTTACATTAAGGGCAAGCTTATGGAATCTTGAAGCAATTTAAGACATCTTTTCGGAGAGTGAGAGTTGTTGGTGTACCTATTCTTGATCTTCTGACTAGATTCGTGGTAGTGTGCATGGGCAATTCTTCATGGTGAAGGCAAATAATCTTTCAGGGTTAGGAACTATATGAACTATTAAAGATTAAGCATGAGTCTGCATGTATACATGAGTACATGCAGCAATTAGTTACCTCCCAAAGCACCAAAAGTTGTTCACTATGGTTCATAGTTTTTGATCTTATGTTGTTGGTTACACATACTACTGTAGGGAGTCTCATGCATGTATAGTGGTTTTCCCGAGGAAGGACAAAACTCTAAGTGTGGGGTGGTGATCTTAGGCATATTTATACGCCTAATTAGCCAGTAATGCCCTTAAATTGGGTGAATTTGGAGGACAAATTAATAGTGTATGGGAGTTTGTGTATCATTTTCTCTTATTTTACTGATGTAGGGCCAAGTGCGCCTGTTGGTTATGTTTTAGCGGGATTTTTCATTGTATAGAAAGTTCGGGGGAGGATGAAGATCAGTAGAAACAACCAAAAGACCAAGAATCCACGTGGCAAACCTGGGTACAAGGTTGTGGAAACTATAAAATGCAAAAAAAGGCTTGAAATCCAAGGAGGTGCAAGGTTCGCGTCGCGGACCTGTTCAACAGTATGTAGAATTGTCCAGTTAGTAAATCAAGTGACAACACAAGAAAACAAGGGGTCCGCATCACAGACCTGAGGACCCGACGCAGAAAGGTCGAAAAACGGGATCTTTATTATTTTGTTATCTTAGACTTTGGGTTTTATTATTAGTTTTTTACGCAAGAAGCAAGGGAGAGCCGACGGAGAACTATTTTATGCCAAGAATTTGGTCAGTTTAATCTTTAGATTTTGGTTTTTGATATTTTCCTCTTCATTCATGATGTATTACACGTCCAAAAGTGGCTAAGCCTCCATATTCAGGGGTTGTAGCCATAGACTATTTGTAGTTCTTAGCTTTTGACATCTATGAATGGTTTCTGTCGATTATTCCTATGTTTTTTATAGTTATACTTCAAAGTCTGGCCAACTAGAGAGTAAATTTGTTGTTCACTCTAGATTCGAGAGAGGTTGGAGTAAAATAGAACACAATAGCATAGGGAGCTTATTCAATACTAGGAAACTAAATTGATTTGTGTAAGGGAGACCGGTGACAACTACCCTTACACCTTGCTTGGTTCATATATGGGAAGATAGCTTTAATGCATTTTTATTGGTCTATCTATCTCCGCTCAACGATGTATTTAGGCAATCAATAACGTAGGCCGGCAAAGGCATGCAACCCTGTTCAGGTATATTAAACCCCGTGAATCAATAATCAATAAACCAGACGTAGAGAGATATTGTTAAGACTAGACAGAGTCATAAAGTTTACAACCCTGGAATTGTATCTTTAATTGAGATCTTGTGTGAAAGTCATACTAGTTTATTAGAAGTTATTTCTTTACAAATTATTTTTCAGTAACAACTCTTTTTACTAAAAGAAACGTAAACATGATAATTGAGAGAAAATACGAATTACATTCAAATTCTTTGGGTTTGACAACCCGGCTCCTTACTTATGACCACAGTATTACTTGTGAGACCGCGTACACTTGCGTGTGCTAGAGAAGCAACATCTACCCCCTAGACGTGACTGGCATTCGAGAACCATCGATGGTCCCGAAATGAACCCTTGGTCTGGCTGACTTACTCAACTGGAAACTTTACATGCAAGTAGAAGTCCTACAAGATGAACATTTTTTAAAAATATATAGCAAACCTCAAGAGTCTCAATCATGCTTATACAAAATATAAACAAAACATCTCTTAATACATTAGAAATAATGCTTGATAGGTTTGGATAAAAGACTAGACTGACACACTAACTCTGTCTATGAAGCCTCTACTAAACTAAGATAGGTGCCGCAACAAAACCCACAGCTACCTGACTGTAAAATAAAATACATAGATTAAATTGGCTAGAGTTCTCTGAAAGAAAAAAGGTCTCATCAATTATCTCTGGAAAGCTGTCATACTAAATATCTGCTATCATGTGGATATTGAAATCTACATCATAAAAATATGCAACATCAAAGGCGTCAGTACGTGGATTGTACGGTGTGTAAAATAGTGAAAACGGAAACTCAAGGTAGGCAATACTTTTAAGGTAAATACAACATATCTCAGTATAAAAAACATAAGTGATAGATGCAATACATGCTGAAAGTATAACATATGCTAAAAGTATAAATGTAAAACTAACTTGCTTTAGCTTGGGGAGTTTCTCTAACCGACAACCACCACTATGAGCTTTGTGGTGATACAGCATCTTGCCTACACTGCCACAGCAGTCCCATACGTTGCCGGGATAAGGGATGTAAAAGTAAGAGAGTGGATCGATCCCAAAACTGGGTCATATCAGTGGCAAGTTACGAATTATCTTTTGGTACAATCCTATCCTACGCTGGCTATGTAGTTTATGAGTTCAAGTTATGATTACTCTCACTCATATCGATGCTCAATACTACTCCCAAAACAACTTTTATAATGCTCATAACTTCAAGGGTAAGACATCTCAAAATGCCTTCTTGATCTTTTGGGACTTCGCCCAACTTTAGCTTTTCTCAAACTTTGCTTAACTCAACTCTTTTCTTTGTCTAAAAATTGTATCATTACAAGATATTTCAACATGATCTTTATTTCTCAAATATCTTGCAAATACAAGAGCTTCAAATACTTCTTAAACTTAACTCCAAAATGGTAAACCTTAAAACTTCTCATGAAATAGATATATGATTCTCATAATTTCAACCATAGTTGTAAATCTTGTCTCAATATCTTAATTTAATAATAGAATAAGTAAGAGTCATGATCCTTATCAAGAAAATATGCATGAACAGTATCTTGATGAAATTCAAGTAATAGATGAAACTTTGATCTCAATTCATAATTATGATTTTGGGTAGATACTAGTAGTTAAGTATACTAAAATAATAGTAGATTAATATTTTGGAGGGCCTTACATACCTGAGGAATCAACATCTTGGAAGAATTAGGGAGGATTCTTGAAAGCCCTAACCTTGTCCTAGAGTATATGCTTGAGTTCTTGGAAGACTATTCTAATGTTAAAGAGGTGAGATAGTACGTTTTAGGAATTTATCAAGTAAAAATCGATGTACTTAAGGCTTAAGAAGGGTAGGAAAAGTTGGAACTACCCTTTCTTAAAATAAAAAGAAGAAAATTTTACCTCTTACACCATGTCCATGTCGCACCCAGGGCAAGGGCATGTGTATTTCGCTAAAATACGAAATTTCTAATTTTCTGTCGAAAATAATAAACAAAAAAATATTAAGTCCGGTTCAGCGTCCCAGGTGCGTCACGCCATGGGTGCAGATCCTCACTTTTCGGGAAATTTTTCAAAAAATTATTTTCTGACTCGATTGCTCTAAAATCGAGTTTAAACCATTTCCATTCAATTTTTTCCGCTAATCGCAAATTCCGTCTTGGATTTGCAAATGGAGCATAGAAAGACACATTATGGCATGATTCCATTCTACGGTTATTTTGATAATGTCATGGGTGTTACAATTTTGATTCGAGAAGACCTCGAATTAGAGTTCCAATGATCTCATTGAGTCTAGAACGTCGATTTTGATGGGGTTACATATCTAGTTTGTGTGTATTGGGTTCCGAACGAATCCTGAGGGTCCATTTCAAAATTTGATGTTTTATATTTGTTGTTATTTGGTATCTAAGGTCTACTAATTCGCGTTCGCGACCCTCCATCCGTGTTTACAAAGCACAGGTCTATTAAACTCCACGTTCGCAGAACAGGATCCGCGTTCATAGAGTACTGACCTCATTGACATCCCCATCATGGAAAAAGGCTTTGCGCTCACAGATGACACTCCATATTTACAAAGAGTTGACCAGTTATTCTCCGTGTTCTTGGATGTCATGGCCGCGTTCGTAGAGTGTATTTGGTCAGTGAAATGGTGACTTCTCATTTAAATGATGAATTTTATAAAATTGCTCCATTTTCAATATTTTGAGCTCGATTTCTCGTGAAGAAAATTTCGTGGGGAATTAATTGGGTAAGTCCTTTTCAACTATTTCCTTCAATTTTTGTTGATTAATTCATGATTTCAACATCAAATTTGTGGTTTTGATTGGGGAAATTGAGGGGGTTTTATGAACTTTGAGATTTTTATGAAATTGAAGATCATGAACTCATTTCAACTGCATTTTCAAATTGGTTTTCGCTATTGGTTTCCTAATCAAGAGAGGAACATCTTCATCTAAAAATTTCTAGATTTGGACATTGATTTTCGATAGTCAATTTTTGGATGATTTTGTCATTTTCTTCGAAATACTTGATTTTGATGTTGTTAGTGTCTTATTATGATTGTAAATTTGTTTCCAAATAGATTATTGTGATTCGAATTTGATTTGCAAGGGGGTAGACATTGTCATTCGAGTGATTGATTGGTAAAATTGACGCAACTGGACCCTAACTCTTGTTGAGTTTATTGAACTTATTATTTCTTTTCAATGTAAAACTTGGAGATTAGTGATTATTCTAATGGATATGATTTGGTAATGGAAATGTGGAAATGATGACATGTATGACTTGATTCATGAATTCATGCCTACTATTGTTGACTTAGACTTGTGAGTTGATACTGCGAAATGGGCTTATGATGCCATTGTTGAGAATGTAAAAGTGGTCATGATGTTTTGATTGTTGAACTTTGAATCATGTTACATGGATTTGTCTATTGAATTACTTTATGTGAAATGTTGAGCTAAATGCTTATGTTGACATATTGTTAAAATTTGTAGAACTAAATGCTTGTGAAATGAGAATTTGATGATGAATGGTGCTAAGCTATGATGACAAAAGGTATATGAAATATTTGAACTATGTTATATTGTGATTGCCATGTAATGTGTTGATGATGATGCAATTATTGAAACAACAATGAAAATGAATGATGATTTTTGAATAAATGATTTATGCATGGACATCTTGTATGCACTAATGATTGTGAAAGTGATACTTGTGTTATGATGATAAATATATGGGCTTGATGCCCCATTGATGATGAAAAGCCGAAGAAAAATGATTTTGGCTAGAAAAGTAAAGAAAAGCCGAAGAAAAATAGTTCTGACTAAGATATGAAAACAAAATGTCGAAGAAAAATGGTTATGACAAATACATGGTCCATTTGTGGCCCCTTTAGGTTCCAATCTGATTATATTAGTGGATGTTTATCATAGGACAGACGTACATCATAATTACTTGACATTGCATCTCACTGATTATATTTCATAGCATTCATTCTATTATTCCAAAGATTGTTCTCTAATGAAATTCATACTAAACTGTTAGTGTGTCGGCATGACACCCATTCCAATAGTTCAAGTGTCGGTATGACACCCAATCTAATATGTATAGGCATGGTACCAAATTCAATAGGTACAAGTATGGTAACTGATCCAATATGTACCGACGTGAAACTTGATTCAATATGTACTAGCGTGGTACATGATCCAACAAGCACAATCACAAGTTTAATTACAAACATAATAAATGCTTCACATGCACATTACACAATCAAGTAACAAGTTTATTGTATGTAATTGATCACATATAACCCTTGCATTATATTCCTTTTGTCTTTCCCTCTTCAAGTACATGCAAGTAATACTAATAATGCAGCTAACAAGCACATATAAGACAAATAGAAAAATAGATCATCATCCATCTCAAAACAAACTTTGAAAATCTTTAAAGAATTAGAGTTTTTCCTTTTCTCAATGTTTTGGCTCATTCTTGGTTTAAACAAACAACAAATACAAGAATTCAGTGATTAATAGTCTATAATACCCTAATTATATCTCAATTCTAATCCTTGGCCACTACCATGATTCCCTCACCCAACTTGAAATTATTTTTCCACCATTAATTTTAGGCCAAAATCTTCCACTAAAAAAACTCCTATAGATTTAAGGTCTAGAATCAAATTACTAATTAAAGGAATGATTAACTTATCTTTGCCGACGAAGTAGGTGAAAATTAAAACGAATAAGGTCTAGGTCATCTGGTTGTTCAAAAATGAAATAGTAAAAAATAAAATAATTTTTTACTTAAATCTGTGACTATTCTGTCATGGCAACAACCAACTCGCCATAGTGGCTCCATTATAGTGAGAATAATCCCGCCGTGACAAATTGTACGGATATAGAAACTTGTAACTCGCCTCCCAAATCCCCCATTTCTCAATACGCCCTCAAACCTTAACGTTCTAAAATTAACTTTTCACGTCGAGATCAATTTCGAGAATTCGACGCATCTAGATTTGATTCCGTAAAGTTCCTTATCATCTTCTCTATCAAACTTAAATGGTCAAACTCATCAATCAGATTCCTTCCAAGACTTGGGTAAATCCCTTAACAGATTCCCCAGGACTACTTCACTTGACTTAGATTTCGCTCAAGTCCGACTTAAGCTCATAATTTTCAATGTACTGCTCAAAATATTTTTAACTCAAATTCCTTCCATGCTGATCTATCCATAACAATGCAGACAAATCGTTACAAAACTACAAAGGAGAATTGAAGGAAAATAAAAAGAAAGATAAAAAGAAAACGTGTATCGCCCCATTCTATTGAAAGTAATTAATACTATAATATGTATACCAATACTTTGAGGACTCATGAATTTTCTAAGAAATTAAACCACCATTGAGAAAGATTTGGTTATTCTCTAGTACACTTTCTATTAATTTCTTCCGGACTTCTGGTACATAAGTAGATGAGTAATGTTCATCTAATATAATTTTTAAAGGTCAAGATTAAACTAATTAGTAAACATGTCAACTATGATTAAAAGTAATGAGTTATGAAAACAATTTCTTTTTTTTGTTGCTATAGTAATTTCCTATAAATTTTGGTCAATATCATTAATTTAAATATGTAAATTTTATCGGTAAACTTCCCTACCCCCTCCCCATCCCAAATTCTTATAAATAAGTAAAATAATATGTGATCATAAATGTGAGGAAGTTAATCTAAAAATAGGTCTAGTAAATTGAATAAAAGGATGAGTAACACTATACGTAAATCATAATTCTAATTTTCAAGTGAGAAATGGAACTAAGAAACAAACTAGAGTATTAAAATTACTTGTGATAGTATTTAGCCTCAAATGCCTCAAATAAATCAACAAGTTTTCGAATCATCCATTCTAGAATGTAAAATTTATAAATGAAATTATTGAGTATAAAAATATGTGGGGAGATTGACATTACATACTTAAATTAAAATGCTTTTGTTTTCTCAAAATTTAATATCTTAATTATAGTTAAATTTTTATTAAATTAATCTAATCTTAATCTTTTAAATTTGTATTAGATTTAAGTTTATTCATTTAAATTATGTACTTGAATAATCATAGAATTATTTAAATATGTACTTGAACAAATTGTCAGTGTTTTACCTGTTCAAGGAATTCACAGGGGCTTGAAACATAAAAGAAACATCTGATTGATCCACAATAAGCTCTTTCCGTCATATAAATCTGAAACAAATGAGAAATATAGTTGGAAACTTTCTTCTGTATATCTCCTTTTTCCTGTGTCCAAGTGTATATAATGCTATGTCTATTTATACTACTAGACTAAGGACTGAAAAATGTCAATTCGATACTTTTCCAGAAATGTAAATAAATAAAAAATAAATATGTAGACTATCCTAACCAACTTATTCCTGTCCAGGTGTCATTTATATTGTATGCTAAAGTGTATGCTAATTATACTGTGTATCAGATTTGTTGGGTTGTGGAACAAATAGTTCAGTTGAGAATCCAAGACAGGCCCAAATTCAGAAGGAGCCCAAACTCATCATCCAATTGTGTTATGTCTGAATCTTTTTATGTCTGTCTTCTTCAGCAGTCATGGAAAGTATTCCATCAGCCCCTCTCAAGTTGGTGTCCGGTGATCGGAGACCTAACTTGCTAAGAAAATGAAGATGAAGCTGACCGACAAGGGATTTAGTGAAGAAATCAGCAATCTGGGAGGAAGATGGGATGAAGGAAAGAGATATAAGACCATCGAGGAGTTTTTCGCGAACGAAGTGGCAATCAAGCTTGATATGCTTGGTGCATTCGTGAAAAATGGGGTTTTCGGCGATATGTATGGCAAATCTATTATGACAATGTAGAGGAACGGGAAGAGAAGGGGATACCGTGAGGTCTGAGAGAAGACGAACGATCCAAGAAATTTCTACAACTAAACGACGCATAGATCGGTATTCAGACTCCGTTGAAGAAAGAGAAACAACAGGTTGTTTCTTGGATTTCTAAGATATCGGTGAGTCACTAAGAATGATATAGAACCCATTGACTGAGCATCTAGGGTCGGAGCAAGAGGCCCAATCAACATCATAAAAATCAAGGACTTAAAGAGAAGGAGAAGAGTTCATAAAAAGGCCCAAACTTGGATTATTACGAAGATAACGAAGGGTATGGAAAGCTGCCTGAAGGTGACCAGTGTGAGGGTTTTGCATATATTGACCGAGAGATCGGACTGCAAAAGCAAGATCTAGATGAGTGAATGTAGGGAAATTGAGTTGACCTAACGACCTACGATAAGGAGTGGAGTTTGGCAGAGGGTCACCATAAATAAGGGTGAATTTGAGAGTAGGGTCCAAAGGGGTAGAAGCACGGTGGGAAGGAAGATCAGGATACTCCAAAAGGAGATCCTTTGCAAATTTCCGTTGAGTCACAATCAATCCATCTGGTAAGTGCAATAATTCCATACCAAGAAAATAGCTAGCAATGCCTAAATCTTTAATTTTGACTTCACTGTTGAGGAAAACCTTAAGCTCACTGATTTCTTGTTGATTATTCCCAGTCAAGAGTATATCATCAACGTATACTGCAAGTATGGTAACCAGATCCCCTGAAGACTTGTAAAAAAGAGAATAATCATTCAATGATGAAGTGAAACCTCGAGTTCCCAAAGTAGAAGATAACCTTCCATACCACTGTCGTGATGCTTGTTTGAGCCCATAAAGAGATTTCCTTAAACGAAGAACATGTGAAGCATAGGGAGGCGTCATCCCAGGAGGGAAACGCATGAAGACTTCTTCATCTAAATCACCATGTAAGAAGGCATTGTTCATGTAGTTGAAATAGAGGCCAAGATTTTTTACAGCAACGGCAAGAATACACCGGATGGTAGTCATTTTAACCACAGGTGAGTATGTTTCAGCATAATCAATTCCTTCACGTTGTATATCACCTCACACAACTAAACGAGCTCTCAACCTTTCCAAATCTCCATTGGACTTCAACTTTACCTTGTAAACCCATTTGCAGGGCAAAGGTTTTTTACCGGGGGCAGGACTAGCTCTTCCCAAGTAGAATTAGAAATGAGAGCTTTGATTTCATCATCCATGGCAATTTTCCAACCAGGATGTCTTACGGCCTGTTGTTAAGTAATTGGTTTTGTGATCTTCTCAATAGAATGTAAAATTTGTTGGTTTTCGATGCTTAGAGAGGCCAAAAAAAAAGAATGTAGGGGTAAAATAGATGTGATAGGAGAAATAACTAAAAAAGCATTGTCACAAACAAAATCAGACACATAAGAGGGAAAAATAGATCTTCTGGTTGTTCTGCGCAGGCCTTGTATTGGAGATGATGCATCCATTATAGGAATAGGTGTACATGGTGAGTTAAAGGTAGAAGGATCAGGAGTTTGAGGTAAAGAATGAGAGGGACTAGACTTAGAGGAAGCTGTAGGTAGAGGATTAATAACTGGTAAAAGGGAAGAACTATTGGGAGAATCGAGAGAGTGAGAAAAAATGGACAAATCAGTAGGTGAAGTAGGAGAATTGGCTACAGGATCAAAAGGGATGGAGACGTCAGACTTAAAAGAACCAGGAAAAAGTTGTGACATAGGCACACTGTCGGCAAAAGGGAAAATGGATTCATAAAACTTGACATCTCGACTAACAATGACTTGTTTGTTGAGAAGATTGAGTACTTTATACCCTTTTTTTCCCAAAAGGATAACCTAGAAAAACTCCAGGGATGGCTCTTGGAGATAACTTGTCTCTATATGCGGACAAAGTTGACACAAAGACTAGACAACCAAAAGACTTTAAATGGGTGTAACTGGGAGGTTTGTGGAAGAGTTTCTCATAGGGTGTGAGATGATTAAGAACCTTAGAAGGGAGAATATTGATAATGTGTGTAGCTGTTAACAGAGCTTCTCCCCAATATCTTGAGATTGATACATAAGTGCCCTACATATCTCTAGAAGGTGCCTATGCTTCCTTTCGGCCACCCCATTTTGTTGTGAGGTAGCAACACATGAAGTTTGGTGAATGATTCCTTGAGAAGAAAAGAATTCAGTAGGCAAAGTCCCGAACCCCAGTTCATAGGCATTATCTGATCTCACAATCTTAATTTTCCTTCCAAATTGTCATTCAACATAGGCTAAAAATGGTTTTGAAATGGGGAAGGCATTTGCTTTTGTAGACATAAAGTGGGTCGAAGTTGTTCTAGAGAACTCATCAACAATAGTACGAAAATATTTCTCCCCTTTATAAGTTGAAGTTTTGTAGGGTCCCCATGTGTCTATATGAGTCATGTCAAAGCAATCATGTGAAGTAATGGTACTAGTAGGGAAAGGTAGCTTGGATTGTCTAGCCATAGGACATATATCACAAGGAAAATCATGAAATTTAGACTGTAGTAGTTTAATACCATGTATATTTTTCAAAGAAGCATAAGGGAAATGACACAATCTAAAAAGTCAAATTCTGTTAGAGATAGAGTTTTCTGAATTGGAATTCATTTCACTAATAAAAGCAGGAGTACACTCACTAGAGATAGTATTAAATAAACAAGGGAAAGACTCAATATTAGAAACTACAGTACTATTGGAAGAAAAAGAACTAGACTTGTTATTTAAAGAAACTAGGGACTTGGAAAGACCAGATGTAGATGTGTCATTCTTCCGCAAATATAAACCTCCAACAGCTTCACCAAAAATCTTTCTCCTCCGCATTGCATGGCCCTGTATAAAATACCCTATTTTAGTGAAAAGAATCTCTAGATCAGTTTCTTACATAAATTGACCCACAAAGAAAAGATTATGTTTGAAGGAAGGTACATAGAAGACATTAAAGAAAATAATATGTTTTGTTAAAATGACATCTCCTATATATTTAACTTTGACCTTGTGTGAATTAGGTAAAGTGATAGAAATAGGACTAGAAAATGATCTGAAATTGTAAAAAGAGTTTTGTCAGAAGTCATGTGATGTGAGGCCCCTGTATCTATTATCCAAGGATTGGATTGAAATCTTGTAAGATATGAGGTGTAGGCTGTAAAAAAAAACAAAAATACTAGCCATATTTGCATGGTGTTGCTCCTCTATACCAGTTCCATTTTGCACTAATCTGAACATATGAATGAGTTGTTCACATTGATCCTTAGAGAATCCCTGAATGTCGAAATCAAATGGTTTGTTGTTCCCATTTAACCTAGCTCTTTGTGCATCAGTTGTAACAACATTTATGTCATATGTCAAAGAAACATGTCCTAAAATTATGTCCTCAGCTGCAACTGCATTTGCTCTCCCATTATTGAAAGGCTTCTTTTGTTTGTTAGTGAATTTAAAATATGGTGGGTAACCTATTAACCTATAATATCATTGCTTGTTATGATTTGTCTTCTTACAATAGGTGCAGAATAAGTTGTTTCCTAAACTGTTATTCTGAAAATTCTTGAGATAGAGGGACTGATGTTAAGAAGACTGCGAGTTTTCCTTTTTAGAGTTAAAATTCCTGGCATCATTCCATTTACTGACATTAAAGGCAGATGATTCAGGTGTAGCCAAAATCCCACAGTGCACCTCCCTTTGTGATTCCTGATTTAGCATGATTGAGTAAGTTTGACTTGTGTTAGGCAATGGCTTCATCATGAGGATATTGGCCCTAATTGTTGAATATACTTCATTCAAACCCATGAGAAACTGCATAAGCTTGATATCTTCATTCATTTTCTCATTATGTTCTTTTGCTCCACATTTGCAATCACAAGTACATCCCATAAAGGTG
>JAPFFP010043575.1:0-13119 GCA_026153255.1 Solanum medicagineum | reverse complement strand
TCTCTGATCCTCATGTCATGAACCATCTTCTATAACTCATAAAACATTCCACGACTCGTCTGCATATTCATAGAATCAACTTCAGAAAATTTGTTCTCACTGGAATTGTCTATGAAACCAATTTACAACCCGTAAAATGATCTACGACTCGTAAAGGGTCGCATACTACATCAAAATTCAACAACTTTTGTAATTCTTCCCAAAATCAATGCCAACCCTGTAATCCTACAAATATAACACAAAACCACATAAAATAACATAAAACCAACTAACATCACATTGAGAACACATAAAATTTCAAGTTTTAAGCATCAAAAGTGTTGTATTTTGACAACACATCAGTAGGAAGCACTGACACTCGAAAAATTTCCAGAACTCATTTCTTAGTCTCTTTTACACCCTCTAACCTGTGAGGCCTTACTGTCTCTCCCTTGGAAACATTTCTCCTGAATATGATAAAGGCAAGGTCTAAGGAGTAGAATACATCTATCATATGCAACATGCAACACATTACCAAGAAAATTTCAAACCATGCTTAAAATAACATTCACAATGCAAACCTAAAACCATATACTTATGCGTAGATAACATGAGCATGACATGCAAGGTGTGTTTCTAAATAGGCGGATCTTAGTACCTCAAGCTTGGTTAGAATGGAAGAAATAGGAGTATCTCTTCTTCATATCGGTTTTAGCTTCCCAAGTGACACTTTCGACTTGTTGGTTCCTCCAAAGGACTTTGACGGGTGCAACGTCTTTATTTCTCAACCTTTTCACTTGCCTATCAAAGATTTCCACTAGAACTTCCTCATAGGAGAAATTCTCTTCGATATTGATCACCTCTAAGGGAACAATGGTATTAGGATCTCCAACACATTTTCTCAACATAGAAACAAGGAAAATCGGATGGATCATGCTCATTTCTATGGACAACTCCAATTCGTATGCAACTTTACCAACACGCCCCTCATGATTCGGCAAGTCCCTACATACCTAGGTCTTAACTTGTCCTTCTTGCCAAATAGTACTACACCCTTCATTGGTAAAACCTTCAAATATACCAAATCATCAACTTCAAATTCGAGGTCTCTCTTCCTAGTGTTGGCATATGACTTTTGCTGACTTTGTGTCATCTTCAATCTTTCCGTTATTATGCTCACCTTTTCTAAATCTTCCATAACCAAATCTGGACCTAACAAAGCCATTTCTCCCATTTCAAATCACCCAATCGGAGATCTACAATACCTCTTATATAGAGCTTTAAAGGGAGTCATTCCAATGCTAGAGTGGTAGCTATTATCATAAAAAAACTCAACAAGCGAAACATGTTTATCCAAACTACCCCTAAAATACAAGGCACAAGCCCTAAGCATATATTCATGAGTTTGAATAGTTCACTTGGCTTGACCATCCATTTGTCGATGGAATGTTTTGCTAAGCTTGACTTTAGTACCTAGGCCCTTTTGAAAGGACCTCCAAAAGTGTGAAGTAAACTGAGCACCATGATCCGAAATAATGGCCAATGAGACCCTATGTAATCTAAACAACTCATTAATGTAGAACTTGGCATAATATTTGGCACCATAAGTAACTGGTCGAAAGTGAGCCGACTTCGTCATTCTATCAATAATAACCCAAATGAAATCAAAGTGTTTCCTAGTCTTTGGTGACCCAACCACAAAATCCATATTGATTTATTGCCATTCCAAGTAGGAATCACTATATCTTAGGCTAGGCCGCCCAACCATTGATATTCGACTTTCACTTTGTTGGCAAGAGGCTAAAAACTTGGCAATATCCCTCTTCATACCACCCCACCAATCTACTCCCTCAAATTTCTATACATCTTGGTAGTACCAGGTGAATGGAAGATAATTATGAGCTCATTCAAGATCAAGGTCCTTAAACCATCGACATTGGGCACATATACCCTACTTTGGTATCTACAGACACCATCTACCTCTTGGGAGAAAACCTCTACCTTTCCATTCTTTACCAAAGCTTTCAATTCTAATAGTGCAGGGTCAAGGTCTTATTTGGATTTGAACTCTTCAATCAAGGAAGACTTAGAACCATCTACCACCACCACATCTCCATTTTTCAATTCACATAATCTAACTCCCAATATAGACAATTGGTGAACTTCTCTTGCCAATTCTTTCTTCCTATCATCTATATGGGTCATACTCTCCATGGAAACTCTACTCAGAGCATCAGCCACAATATTTGCATTGCCAAAATGATAGTGCACCTCATGTTATAATCTTAAAAGATTTCCAACCATCTTCTTTGCCAAAAATTAAAATCTCTTTAGGTAAACACATATTGGAGACTCTTATGGTCGGTGAACACATCTATATGGACCCCATACAAATAGTGTAACACCCCGCAAGTTGTGAGCTCAGAACGGAACCTTAAAGCCCAAGCTAATTCACTTTCAAGCCTTCAATAGAAGATTTATTTATGTGATTTATGGTCATCATGGGTCTCCTTTATCAAGACAAGTTCAAAGGGATTCCATTGGCTAAGCTTTTCACATGAGCCGATAGAAGGGTCAACTTTAAATGGTTATAGATCTTAGAACAACAAGAACAGGATGATCTATGATATATCAAACTAAAGCTCTTTGAATCAGATTTCCAACACATCTAGTCTCACCTAATCATATCAAGAAGTTATGCCCATTTTTGTAAAGCCCTTCGGTCTTGTGTTCCCTCCATTTTTGCTAAGGCAAGCCACACAGGCTCCCATACAGATCTTGTGGCTTCTCTGAAACTACAGGGGTAGGTTCTCGTGAAGCCGTCTACCCAAAATGATATTCTAAGTGTGGAATCACCATCTCGAAACTTGGTACCTTCATACGGAAGCTAGTACAACCCATGAAGCTTCACACAGTCCGTGAGACCTTCAGTAGAAACAACCTTGGCTTGAAGAAATTCTGCTAAATTTTTCTAAGTGTTGTCTCACGGGCACCTATACGGTCCGTGTGACTTCACACGACCCATGTGCCTCTCCTTTGGGACCCCTGGACACTTTTCAAGGTTCATTTCATTAATGGTCTTTTTGTAATTTTGATTCATTTGAAAGGTCTTTTAGGGACTTAATACCCATCCTAAGCCTCCAAAGTAGATTATACACTCTCATTCTTCATTCAAACTCTCAAACTCAAATCCTAAAACTCTCTCTACAAGTCTTATGATTGAAGATCCAACTTAGAAATTCAAGGACGCTCTCTTCTCCAATCAATTTCTTCGTACTTCTTCTAAGTTATCTAAGGTATGTCAGGTTAATTCATGGTCCCTTTCAAACATGGAGACCCCAAACTCTTTTACTCCTTGATTTTATGAAATTAATCTTACTTTGAATGTGAGTCTTTTAAATTATTGTCTATTTGATTCGATTGAGATATGGCCTATGTTTAATCGATGTTTTAAAGTGATTTAAGCACTAATATGTTGAATTGGATTAATATTATGAAGATTTGAATATACATGTCCCCTTTAAATATTGATTTAAACGTAGGTAATCTAAATGGTGATTTAAATATGAATTTACTTATGGATTTACTTGAATTTCATATTATATTATTGATTTAAGTTTGAATCTCTATTGCCTATGCTAATCTCATATCATTCATAGAATTTGCATACATGAGCATGGGTTTTCATGAAGATTATGAAGTGAATCAAACCCAATTATGTTTATGAATATGATTTTGATGAAAATATAGGTATAACAAGAATATGATCACATAAATGTCTATGATATGGCTCTTTGAGCAAATGTGGGTGTTTACACCATTCCATATATATGTGAATGAGCTGTTTCTATGCATGAAAGTATAAATTGAAGTATAATTTGACTCTTTAGCCTAAGTATGTATGATTATGAAGAATGATTGGTTTTTAAGCTAAGTATGCATTGAAATGATTTGAAATGACTTGTACCTCTTTGAAAGGATGTATATGTATGTGTATTCTTGTGGGATGATGATTTAGCACTGAGCGGACTTGTAGGAGGGGTCTATCTCAAAGGGTCTCATATCCAAGTCCCATAACTATCTGCCACCATAGGTATATGTTTATGTTAGCCATTTTTCCAAAATGGGGGTGCCTGTAAGGTATGGTTGCAATTATGTTATGATGAATGAAAATCCTATCCACAATGGTGGTGCCCGTAAGGAAGGTTACTTCTCTGAAATGTGAGTTCCTATAAGGAGAAGTATGGTCTACCTTTGGCAAGTAGATCACCACATATTTGGAGTCAGGAATACACCGAAATTCCATGTAGCAGCTCGCATGGTCTTAAATGTCGGTTGATGTCACATCCCATCTATGTTGAAGTATTATGGCATTGCGTGCATCATAGATTTCATGGCATATTGATATATGACTTTTCTTTACTTATATACTTCTTTCTATATATGTGCCCTTGTCATCTAACATTGAATGCAGGTTTAATGAGTTCATATGCCTTGCATGCCTGCATACTTAGTACATTCAAACATACCAATGCATACTATTTGTATACATGATCTAACCATGTAGGGACCGGAGATTATCTTCATCCACATCTTAATGGTTAGCTTGGATTATGAATCTTATTATTGTGAGTCCTATCATCCAAGGACAAGCCACCATCCATCTGCCTATTATGTTGCTTCTACTTATGCTTTATTTATTTTGAGGGTGAACTCCGGACATGTCTTGGCCCCCGT
Source organism: Solanum medicagineum (assembly GCA_026153255.1). Lineage (NCBI taxonomy): Eukaryota > Viridiplantae > Streptophyta > Magnoliopsida > Solanales > Solanaceae > Solanum > Solanum medicagineum. The sequence goes on along the minus strand of JAPFFP010043575.1, from coordinate 8,403 downwards.
CCTATTCTATGACTTAGGGGGCATTGTTGGACAACATGTAGACTCTTGTATGGATTTGTGTTATGTCATGTTATTTGTGTATGGAATGATGATTATGGCTATCTATGGAATGTTGTTATATGATGATGTATTTGTGATGAGATATGGAAATGTGGAAAGTCCTAACTCCTATTCTACTCCCATAGTGTGAGTCATGCTTACCCGTCCCTTAGTTCTTATGTGTTATGTGCTATGTAAATACATGAAAATTCCAATTCTTATGAAATCCCCATAGCGCGAGTCATACTTTTTCATCCTTAGAACTATATGTTTACCACTTTAGTATGTGTTTATGAACCGATGATGTGAATGTGAATACTATGAGGCTTATTTGGGGGACTCTCGGGTTCCCATTCGCCATGTCACTCCTAAACCCTAGGTCCGAGTCATGACCAATAGTGATGCCATATCTTCAAGGAAAATACCACGGCCACTAACTCGAGATCATGGGTGGAGTAGTTGCGCTCATGTACTTTTAGTTGCCTAGAAGCATAGGCAATGACTTTGCCATTTTGCATCAATACATACCCCAAACCAATCCTTGAAGCATCACAATAAACAACAAACCTTTCTAAACCTTCTGATTGAACAAAAATAAGAGCAGATGTAGGTTTTATCCTTCAAAATTTCGAAACTTCTTTCACATTCATCGATCCATACAAATTTAGCCTTTTTTTTGTGTCAACTTCGTCGAGGGAGAGGCAATTGAAGAGAAATCTTCGAAAAATCTTTGGTAGTACCTCACCAAACCCAAGAAACTCCTAATGTCCAGTGGAGTTAAGGGGCTAAGCCAATTCCTTAGAACCTCTGTCTTTTCTGGATCCACCTTAATCCCTTCACCTAACACTATATGCCCTAGAAAGGCAACTTTCTTCAACCAAAGCTCACATTTGTTGAACTTGGCAAATAGTCTTTCAGCCCTCCATCTTTGAAACACTACCCTCAAATGTTTCACATGCTCCTCTTCACTCCAGGAATAGATCAAAATAGTATCAATGAATACCACCACAAACATGTCGAGGTAGGTTTTAAGGATCATATTCACAAGATCCATAAATATTGCTAGAGCATTAGTTAGGCCGAAGGACATCATCACTGTAAGACCCCACCTATGAGAGGTAGGAGAGATGCAAGAAATTTAGTTTGGAAATTTTAGACTGTGAAATTTTACAAAGGGGTTTACGGCTCGTAAGATGAAGTATGACCCGTAAAGTTGGTTCGTGGAGCCTAGCAGACTTGGTGAAATTTAGATCTTATGAAGTTCAGTCTATGACTCCTTAGATGACCCGCAAAGTCCTCTACAAGTCATAGATCATATCAAAGAATGAGAATCAGAGAAGAGGTCTTTGAGAGTCTATCAGACGAAATACTATCTATGGCCCGTAGAACGATCTATGAGTCATAGATCGTGTCATGGAGGGAGGATTAGAGAAAAAGGGATCTCTAAAGTTTGGAAAAAGGGCCATTAGATGAAACAACATCTATGGCTCGTAGAATGGTCTATGGCCCATAAACGGGGTCTTGTAGGCCTGTCCGGCCAATTTTTAAAAAAAGGGTAGTTTGGTAATTTCTTAGTATTTTATGTTTTTACTATGTCATTTTGACCTTTAAAGGAACCCTTTATCAGCCCTCTAAGTCCTAATCCCTCTCATTTCCTCCTCAAGCCTATAACAAGTCTTCATCCCTTCTAGAAGAAGGAGCAAACTAGGGTTTTGGTTTCTTCCCCTCCAAGTTTGGTGTCATCTTCACTAAGTTGATAAGGTATGTAGGTTTTGATGTGAGTACCTTTCCCTTAGAAGCTCAACTATTTCTCTTCCAAGTCTTTTTCCAAGTTATGGGTATTTATAATGATTCTATGAACTTTTTGCATGATATGACTATGAAGAAAACTATGATGATATTGTGATGAACATTCTGCTATTTGTCTTTGTATAATATTATGAAATGACAAGTCATGGAAAATATGTGATTTAAAATGAGGGTTTAATAATGCCCTAACTATGCTTTGTTATGATTGATGTGCTGTCATAATACAACATATTTGGTGCCTAAAACAAGGGATTTTGTGAGTTCTCAATGCAACTTTTTAGTGTTTTGATTTTTTTGTGTTAATCTTGCAGAAAAGTTATGTTGGCATGATTTTGAAGAAAAGTTGCAGATTTTGCTAAAGCATAGGCCGTACGAGCCCTTCTACGAGTCGTAGCTCACGCTACGAGTTATAGGGTGGTGTCGTAGCAGGAATCAGAGACCAAAAATCAGAAATTTGTGAAGTGAAAGTCACCCCTATGAGCCCCAGCCTACGAGTCGTAAGACACACTACGACTCATATGGGTGGACTCATAGCAAGAATCAGAGAGCCAAAATATTGGACCAAAAACTGAAGACCACGACTATGAGACCAACATATGAGTCGTAGGTCAAGTAATGACTCGTACCTATAGGTCGTACCAGTTCAGTCCAAGATACAAGACCTCAACTACAACTCGTAGGCCAACCTAGGAGTCATAACTGCGAAATTTATCAGATGCCAGCTGTCTTTTCTGCTTGATTTCTAGGGTTATTTTGCACACACTATATATAGTTTAAGTTAGGTTATTTTGAAGAGAGTTCGAACAGTAGACATTACTCCAATATATTTTTGAAGCTTTTCTTAGGTTTTAGGGTAGATTAGTGTTCTCTTTGGGATAACTCATTTTGGGAATTGCAAATCTTTCCTTGTACTCATTGCTGATCAATCAATCTTGTGAGTTTCCAACTTGTGATGTCTATCTCCTCCATTCTTATTGATGAAACTCTCAACTATGTTTATTGTTTGCATTTTTGTGTGTTTTATCTTAGTCTTGAGTAGCTAAGCACCCACAACTTGAGGTTGTAGGAACCATGGGTAGTTGACTTGAGATGACCTAGGTTTTGTTGCATATTTATGATTGGGCTTTTGCATGTATTATCTATTTCCCTTCATGATTAATGTTGTTTGGTGATGGTCAACACCGAACCCTGCCTACTATCACGATCCCGACCAAGGTAGTGATGAATAGGAAAAGGAAAGTAGATGATAGAATTTGGTTGATGTGTTCCAGTCTAATCGACCAAACTTGACCAAGGGGAGGTTGACTGGGACAATAGGTAACAGTTAATTGGCACGCCATGGTAGCCGACCAAGCGCTATGGTGAAATTCGACCTTTACCTTCACAAGAGGGCTAGAAGAACTTAAGTTATCGTCTTGCGTGCAATTCACTAATCGTAGTTATGTTACCTAGGGTAATTGAGTCAACGAACCATGGGGAACACAAATTCCCAAGTTGTTCCCAAAATTGAGTATTTTCTCGAATTACTGTTCATTTTAAGTTGTTCTTTGAATCACAACAACCCCCCATCTAGAGATTATAGTTATAGATACTAGGAATGATTAGTAGTGAAATCTTATAGTCAAGCCCTGTATTCACTGTGGATTTTACCCTAACCTCAGTTAGGTTAATTATTGATAGCGACCGCTTTCTTTTTAGAGCGTGAATATCTTCAATGATAAGGAGGGTTATTTTTGCATGATTTGAAAAAGGGTTTTTGCTACTCTCCTTATGTCTAAAGGTGTTGTTCTTGCATGGTTTTGAGCATGAATGCATACCCACCATATTTTGCTAGATCATGAACCCAACTTCTTCTGTTGACAGAGGCTTTATGGCAAGATATGTGATTTATGAATGGTAAAAGTCGTAAAGGGCTATTTGCATGCTATGAATTATGAGAAAGTTATGGAAGCTATGAAAAGTTATGAAGCCCTATCTTTGATATGATGAAGCCTTGATTTTTATAGCTACTTCATGAACAATGAGGATACTAAAATGCTTTGCATATTATGATAATAAGAATAATGTGAGTATTCCTTGGGATTATGACTTAGTACCAAGCGGACCATGCTAGATAACCATTTTTCTGTAACTATGTTGCCACCATAGGTTTGAGAATAGGCTAATAAACCCATATATCTTAAGTTACATGATTGACCAAAATGAGTGGTGTTCCCGTACAACACATGTGAATCATTTACTGAAATTGGTGGTGTTCCCTTAAGGTTAATTAGATGTGTATATCAAAATGGGTGATGTTCTCGTAAGGTAATTATGATGCATTCTTCGAAATGGGTGGTGCTCTCGTAAGGTGGGTGTTTGGTTTACCCCAACAAGGTTGGTCAATCCTAAGTTTGATATGAAGTGAACATCAAGATTCTATGTAGTAGCTCGCGTAGTATTACATGTCGGTTATGGTCTCTTCCCATCTATGTATAATATGTTACATGATTTGATGATTCATTCTTACATAACTTGAGCATGACATTGAGCATGCATGACATATTGAACTTACATTCGTTGACTACGATTATGCATATTGTAAATATGGCTTATTCCCCTTGTTGCATTTGCACCCCGCATGCTTAGTACATTTCAAGTACTAACACATACTTTTTACCTCCATGATTAACCATGTAAGAATCAGAGTATCGTACCATCCTCTTCCTCCACGCGACTAGACGTTTCGATCGGAGATTCGCTTGGTGAGTCCTCCACATTCGGGGAAAGAATTTCACTTACTTTCAAGCCTTGTTTAGACTCAATTATTTTTTGATACTATCTTTTGAGGGTGAGATCAAGAGATGTCTTGGCCCCCGACCTATTCAAAGTATAGAGGTGTTGTTGGAAATTATGATGGTAATGTTCTATTGAGCTTGACTCTTTATACTTTTGTGTTATGAAAACATCCCTTAGTCTTATGTTTCCCCTTTCGTCTTAAATGCTTATTGATGGTGATGGGATGGAAGTCCTAAGCCCCTAATCATCCTGTAGCGTGAGTCATTCTTACCCACCCCTTAGAAATTATTTGCTTTATGATTCATGCTTATCCTCTCCCCTATATTGTCCACATAGCGTGAGCCCAAAGTCCCGCTTCCCTTAAATATTATGTGCTATATGTTTTGTTACTTTTTTATGCTTTCGCAAACCAAGGATGTGCCTACATGCTTATGACGCTTGTTTGGGATCCCACTCGGGTTTCCATTCATCGTGTCACATCTAGGCCCTAGGCTTGGGTTGTGACAAGCTTGGTATCAGAGCACAAGGTTTGTAAATGGTCCTTGGAAGTCCAACACACCACATCGAGTAGATGATGTGCTGTAAAAATACAACACATTTGATGCTTAAAACTTAGGATTTTGTGTATCCTCAGTATGACACTTATGGTTTTATGTATTTTTGGTGTTTAGTTTGTAGGAAAGCCGCTTGGCATGACTTTGGGGCTAAATTGCAGCAGATTTCTGATTTTTAAAAGTTTTTGGACCCTTTACGAGTCTTAGAGTGGATTTCATGAGATTTCCAATGAAAGATGAGATCTGAAGTTAAGCTATATGAGACCTCTATACGAATCGTAAATCACCCTATGAGTCTTATAGAGAGGTTTCGTGAAGAATGCAGTGAAGGACCACTTGATGCAGATGAAGTCTACGAGATGTAATATAAGTCGTGAATCAGTCTACGACTCGTAAATTGGATTCCTGGCAGTGAAGTCCAAGATTAAAGAAGCTGAATATGCGACCCCGATTACGACTCGTAATCACTTTACGAGTCGTAAGGACCCGTTGTAGAAAGTCGTCGACCAGTTTTTCTATTTTAAGGACTTAATTATAGTTACTATAAATAGTACTTTTCAGGTTATTTTTTAGGAGAGTATAGTAGAGAACACCATTTGAAAGTACTTTTAGGGTTTTGTACTTGGAGATCTCAATTTTGGAGGAGAAGACACTTGTGAATTAATTGGATCTTCAAATGTTGTGATTCTCAATTAATTTTGGATTTGCTTATTCTTTAACTTAACTGGGTACATGTTAAATTTTATTTTCTCAATTCGTAAATTCTTCATCTACGACTAGCATGAGTAGCTGAATCCACAACTTGGAGTTGTGCAAACTATGAAGATCTAACTAAATATACCCGGATAATTTGTAATTCTTGGAATGGGTATTTACATGTATTAATAAATTCTCTTCATTTTGCATGTTTCCTAGTGGAGACCAATATTAGAACTTGTCTAATGTTTCCTTCTCGATCCAGGCAGTAATGAATAGGTAAAAAATTGATTAATAGGATTCGATGATGTGTTTTTGTCTAATCAATTGAACTAGACCAAGGAGAGGTTGACTGGGAATACAAGTAATGGTTAGTATTGTACACTATGGAGATGGGCCAAGTCACATAGTAAAACTTGCCTTAATTTTTGACCAAAGGGCGTAGTGAACTTAAATTATAGTCCTACATGCTATACTCTAGTTGAGAATTGGGTTACCCAGGGATATTGAGTTAGTGAATCATGGGGAACACAATACCCAAGTTTCTCTCCATTATTGATTGTCTCTTGTGATAATTAGTTTAGTTCATTCTCTTATTGAACTTTGCAAACCCCCCCCCCCCCGGAGAATTGAGTTGTTAATTACTTGAATTACGTATTGGTGAATTCATTGTAAGTCTTTGTATTTTTGGTGGGATTCGACCCTTACCTTGGTTAGGTTTTATATTTGACAACGACCGCTTTATCCTCAAAAGAGAGGTGTAACTTGGGCATGATAGAAGATTATGGTGCTGTTGCCGGGGAATATGGCTAGACTTAATTGAATTTACTAGTAATTGTAATTCAAGTGTTAATTCTTAGTTCGCACCAGTAGTGTATTTCCAACACTAGGAGTCAAGGTAGTACCTTAACTTCACTTGATCTAGAGATCCAAAAAAATACAAGAAGAATGGCCCAAGAAAATGCTAATATCGCAAGTAATGCAACCTTGAATCGGAATGTTATTGAGGATGATCGGAATAAAAACCCATTTCCTTTTGAGAATATTCAACAGCGTAAAGATTTCAATGACAATGCTTACCGATGGAATCAGTATAGGTTGAACCCTATGGCTATGGAAATGACTGGGGCTATTGTGTTTCCACCACTACTGGCTGACACAAAGTTCACAGTTTCTAGTGGGTTACTTCAGATGCTGCAGAACAGTGAGCTATTTGCAGGCTTACCATCAAAGGATCCACACAACCACTTGTACAATATGACATTTGTTTGTAAAAGTGTGATGGGAACACAAATTTTGTCTGTGGATGTTGTGGGACTTCGTGTTTTCCTATTGTCCTTTATAGGCAATGCTACTTTATGGCTATCTGAGCTCCCACAGAGTTCAATCACTAGTTGGGAAGATTTGCAGAAGGCCTTTTTGGAAAGGTACGTCCCTAGATCAAAGAAGCTCAAGTTAAAGGATTAGATCAACAACTTTGAGCAACTTCCCAGTGATTCAATTAGCACTACATGTGAGCGATTTACTAAGTGTTTGAGAAGCGTCCTTGATCACAAGATAGTTGATTATCCCTTGGTGGAGATTTTCTACCATGCCCTTGATGAGATAGTCAAACCTGTGCCGACACCATTATGGAGGCATGTTTTTAAATCAACCATTTGCATGGATTGCTGAACGTATGGAGCAAGTGGTCAAGATGAATCGTGCATGGGGACAATAGGATAGATCTTCTATGAGGAGTTCATGTGCTGTCAAAGTTGGTTTAGAGAAACCCAATATCAATGACGATATTATGCAACAACTTGCTCAATTTTGAACAAGAATGGATGTTGTGATCAAGAATAATCAAGAAAGAGTAAATGTCGTAGTTCACCAACCTCCATGTGCACCTATGTATGAGGAGCCTTTTTTTGAGGAGGATGCTTGCTTTGTGAATGATCAAACGGGGGGTGTCCGAACCAATGCCCAAGGTTCCAATTAGGACTATTGGCACCAAGGTCAAGGAAACCAAGTTCAGAAATATGGTAGAGATGGAGCTTATAGAGACAAATGAGGTGGTTATAATGATAGGAACAGGGCTCCTGAAGCAGATTAGGGCAGTAGAAATGGTTTGAAAAATGGTCCACTACATAAAAGAGACGTCGATACAAGCAATTTGAGAATTGAGGAGATGTTTGATCATTTGTTGAAGCAGGTTGTCACGCCCCAAATCCTGTTAGGGCGGACCGACACCCGTTGCCGATGAGGCTCGGGAGAACCAACCTATATCTACGTTCTTTTTAGAAAAATTATAAGGGATTTCTATCTTCATTGTGCCTTTAAGAAAGTAAATGGTAATAACAAGCCAAAAGAAAATGCGTATGGATAGGCAGTTGGGGCTATGGCGTCTAAGGTACGAGACATGACCATACTTTAGTTTACATAGTTTACAAAGCCTCTAAATAAGAGAAAGTATCTGATAAGGGTCAGGACAGGCCCTGCCTCAATTAACTGTACAATACAACATATAAGATCTAGACACACACAA
>JAPFFP010043574.1:0-13120 GCA_026153255.1 Solanum medicagineum | reverse complement strand
GAAGATGTACCATGATATCAAGGAGATTTATTAGTAGTATGGATAAAGAAGGACATTGCCTAGTTTGTGGAACAACGTCCTAGCTGTCAAAAAATATAAGTTGAGACCAAAGGCTAGCAAGGATAATCCAAGAGATAGTCATTCCTTTATGAAGGTTAGAAATAATTAATATGAATTTTATTATAGGGTAACCTCGACCAAAGCATAGTATTTAGGTTATTATTGATAGATTTTCTATCAACAAAATGTCCACGTCTTACCAGCTAGAACTACTTTTACAATTGAAGATTATTCTAGGCTTTATATTAGAGAGATTGTCAGCTACATGGCATCCCAATATATATTATCTCTGTTAGAGGACCACAATTTATTACTAACTTCTGGAAGTCTTTTTCAAACAAATAGCAAAGCTAAGCATATAATTAGATGCTTAAGGATATGTTACTGAATTCGTGCTAGACTTCAAAGAAAGTTTGCTGACTACTTACCTCTGAGGCTTTGATTGAGTTTGCATACAATAATAAGTATCATTCTAACATTAGGATGGCACCTTATGACGCATTTTATGGCTGAAAATGTTGACTCTTATTGGATGGTTTGAAGTGAGTGAGTTAGTGTTGATTGGACAATACTTAGTACAATAGACAGTGGAGATGGTTAAGCTTATTCTAGAGTGATTGTTGACAACTCAAAGTCAACAAAAGTCATACTCAGATGTGTGGGAAGCACTTAGAGTTTTGTATCGTTGATCAAGTTTTCTTGAATATGGGTGTGCAAAAATTGAACGGACTGATAAATTGAACCAAAAAAATAATATTGATTTATTATTATGGGATTATTGAGTTAACAGATTGTCATGACCCAAGCCTAGGGACTAGATGTGACCGGCGAATGGGGAACCCGAGGGAACCCCAAACAAGCCTCATAGCATATCATTACACATCCTTGGTCGCGAAATCTATTAAAATGACAATAAAAGATAAGCATAAACAAGGGGAAATTGGTACTAAGGGAACCGCTTTCATATCATAAGCAACAAGAGTCAATAGAGTCAAGGCTCATAACATAGATACATCATATGTCCAACAACACCTCAACAACATAAAGATAAAAGCACAAGACAAAGAAATCGGGCTCACCCTCATAGTCAAAACATAATCAAATAAGAGAAAGTTATAATACATAGCAACAGATCATATGTAATGTCCCCGAAATGGAGGACTCACCAACAAGCTTGAGCGAAATCATACTAGCCATGTGGAGGAGGATGCTCAAGTGGGGCTCCGGTTCCTAGATGGTGACATCATGTAGGCATAGAGTATGTGTTAGAAAGCTAATTCAAAGAGCTTTAAATTGGTAGGTCGTGGGCCACCCAGTTCTTTGTGTGCTAAGAGATATGCCCCTTCAAAGTTGACCCTCCTAAATCACCTTTTTGCCATATTCAGATTTTGATACAGTTGCTCTAAAATTCAGGTTAGACCCATTGCCAACTGAATTTGACCCCCTGAACAAGAATATGAAGTCGAATTTTTGAAATAACGAATGGATTTTTAGATATATGGAAATTACGATTCTGGGTACTTTCGAGGCACATTTTTAGGCACTTTTTGGGTCATTTCAATATCCCCCCGGGAACATTCATCCCCGAATGTCAAAGAAATGTACAAGAGATGAGTAATCATGAAGAGGTCAGCCCCAACAAGAATGCAACGACACACTTTAAAACACCATTTTCAAAGCCTCAACATTAGTGTAAAATCATCATAAACTTGCCAACTTAAACATGAATGCACATGAATGACATAGGGGCTGAAACATAGCACTTGGAATCATAGAAAGGACTTTGGCATGTCATCATAAGCTTTAATAGATTGAAAGAGATATGGATATCGCTTCTCCATATCCGCACTGGCTCTCTCCAGAAACATATATGAATAGACAACTCTTCCTAAGGGCCTTGACGAACACTACATCATTATCAAGCAATTTCTCCACTCATCCATCCAACACCTCCACCAGAACCTCCTTCTAAGCCAACTTATCCTCCACCTCACCCATAACTTTATCAAAGAGTTCTATAGCACTAGGGTCACCAACACATCCCCTCAACCTAGAAGCTTGACAAACCGGATAAGACATACCCCTACATAGGCAATTCCCAAACTTATGCAACCTTACTAACCTCCCTCCACACTCTATAAGGACTCATAATCCTTAAATCAATTGTCAACCTTAAATATACCTAACCCACTTGGTACCATAACCACCATTTCCCCCTTAGGAGACAACCTCCACTCATCTTCTCACCCAAAACTTCCACCTCTAATAAGGCGGAATAAAGTCCTTGCCTAATCTAGACCTCTTAACCCAAGAAGGTTTGACCATCAAGAACACTATACTAGCATGCCCAACTTCCTTCAACCTAACTCCTTATCTAGCTAACCGATGGACCCCACTAGTCTCCTCTTTGCCACCAGTATCCGCATATGCTAGGCTACTTATAGGCACCCTGCTTAGAGCACCAACCATAACATTAGCCATACCTGGAAAACTAATGCATACTCATACCATATTTCTTAAGGAGCTCTAACCACCTTTTTGCTACCCACAATGCCCACCTATCATATTTAGCAAACAACCTCTCATCCTCCAAGACTTGCAACACTACCCCCAAATAATTCACAAGCTCTAAACAAATCAATACCTCATCACTTGAGACTACCACAAACATATCAAGGTAGGGTTTTAAGACCCTATCATGAAACTCAGAAACACAACTGATGCATAAACCAACCAAACAACTCCACCAATATTCAAAATGCTCACTCCTAGTCCAAAAAGGACACTTAGGGTATCACTTACCCTCATCCTCACTCGGGGACAAAACCCGAACCAAAGATCAATCTTAGAGAAGTGACTAACCCATCATAGTTGACTAAATAGATCGACCATCCTCAACCATCATATTACAACCTTATCGGTTCTACACTCATTGGAAGCATGATATGGAAGTAGCCAAACCACCTCAAGACCTCCAACCTATCAAGATAGGGTTAACCAAGATCACAAGACAAGACTCTATGCAACAAGAACAAGGGGCAACCCTTATAGATCTCTTCTAGCCACTATAGATCCACGCAACCATCTAGGACACACACATGAATCCTATTAGCATAAAGGAATAACACAAGAAATACCAACTCCCGGATCCATCATATCACCCTACTCAAAACGTCAGTCACAACATTGGCTTACTTGGGGTCAACTAAGTCATAGGAGAAATAATAGAAGAGAACCTACTCATAAGCTCCGATAATAGCCCACTAAATCCAAAAGGCTCCTAATACCCAAGGAAATCAAGGTCTAGGCTAACCTCTAATCACCTTCGTCTTACTAGCATCCACCTTAATACCATCTCCAGGCACCATACGACCTAGGAAGGCAACCTCTTACAACTAAAATTCCCATTTCTCCTATTTAGCATCCAACCTTCTTCCCTGAACTTTGTAGTACTACCCTCAAATGACTCACATGCACTACCTTATTAGGGAAACAAACCATCATATCATCACCAAAATCACCATAAACCTATTAGAGTGGGGACTAAAGATCTTATTTATGGGACTTATAGGCATACCCGGTGTACCAGTCAAACCAAATGACACTACCCCAAAATTCAAAATATCGAAAAGGATATTCAAAGCCTCATCTACCACCAACAACAATTCTATAAACAAAACAACCTAGGTTCAACACCTCCAATTCTCACAAGATGATACATGCAACCTCTTAGAGACCAATTGTACCTTAAGATATGAAATGGACCTACCTCCCTTGCTACCATTCAACAACCTCCCACTCAAGGACGAGCTCATCAGAGGGGATCTATCTCTATGGGTCCTACCATCATCAAGAAAAAACATTCATGCAACTATTCTATCCCTAGTATGACATCAAAATCCACTACGCCAACTCCAACAAACCACAAAGCAAGACCTAACGCAATACATACCCAGATCAATAACTATGAACTTTCTAGCAACAATATACCCAACCAAAAAATAAGCACCAAAGGTTCACATCACAACTCGGGACACACAAGAAGCCTACTAGCAACAAAAAGTAATAATGAAAGAAATAATGAAACTCGGATCCATCAATATCTAAACCTTCAACTTACCTTCCTTTGCCTTCCTATTTGAAGTGGCATGATCAACTAGAAGACGTGGAACATTCGTTAGAGGGGAAAATCCTATCTCACTTCTAAAGCATGACATAGACCATGAAGAAGAGAAACATTTCCTAAAACGTCTCATAGCCTCTTATTCATAGTTGTGGTACACAACACAGCCATAAATAAGACTCTAATTGACGTGGTGTGTTAGAATCCAAGGATCTATCAACCTAGTACTCTGATACCATCTTTGTCACGACCCAAGTCTAGGGCCTAGACGTGACCGGTGAATAGGGAACCCGAGGGAACCCCAAAAAAGCCTTATAGCATATCATTACACATTTTTGGTCACGGAAGCCATTAAAATGACAATAAAAGATAAGCATAAACAACAGGACATTGGGACTAAGGGAACCTCTTTCATATCATAAGAAACAAAAGTCAATAGAGTCAAGGCTCATAACATAGACATACCATATGTCCAACAACATCCCTACTACATAAAGATTAGAGCGGGGGCCAAGACAAACAACCAGACTCACCCTCATAGTCAAAATATAATCAAAAGAGAGAAAGTCTTGACACATATCAAGAGATCATAAGTAACATCCCCGAAATGGAGGACTCATCAACAAGCTTGAGCGAAGTCGTACTAGCCACGTGGAGGAGGATGCTCAAGTGGACTTTCGGTTCCTACGTGGTGACATCATATTGGCATAGAGTATGTGTTAGAAAGCTAATTCAAAGGGCTATAAGTTGGTAGGTTGTGGGCCACCCAGTTCTTTGTGTGCTAAGAGATATACCCCTTCAAAGTTGACCCTCTTAAATTGCGTTTTTTGCCATTTTCAGATTTTGATATGGTTGCTCTAAAATTTGGGTTAGACCCATTTCCCACTCAATTTGACCCCTTGAATAAGAAAATGAAGTTAGATTTTTAAAATAACGAATGGATTTTTAGATATATGGAAATTAAGATTTCGGTTACTTCTGAGGCACATTTTCAGGCACTTTTTGGGGTCATTTCACAGATTTTTAATGATTTTACAAAAAACATTATTGAGTTATTGATTTGGTTTCAACTTTTAGTATTGTATTATTGGGTAAGCCGATATCCATTAAGACTATAATAATATCCTTTTTAAAATATTAAATATTAATAATTTAACATTATATTAATACTTATAAGTCATGTATTTGCTTAGTTACTAATGTATAATGTCACAACTGGACCTAGGGTCTAAGAGTGACATGGCAAATAGGAACCCAAGAGTTCCCAAACAAGCCTCATAGTATCTGTATTCACATCATCGGTTCGGAAGTATATAAAAGATAGTAAACACATAGTTCTAAGAGAGGGAAAAGTAGGACTTACACTATGGGCATGTCATAGGGATAGAGATTAACATGGATTCACATAACAAAAAGCACATAAGAACTAAGGGTTAGGTAAGTATGATTCACTCTATTGGGGAAAAACGGGACTTAGTGTCACACCCCCAGGAAGGTACCCTGGGCGTAACTGGCACTCCGAGACTATAGCTAATCTCCAAGCGAACCACCTAATCTCATTGTATTCGCTCAATCAATTCAGTAGCGGAAGACAACGAAGAAATAACTAACTTTCAATGGGTTATCAACTTAATACATCATAAAGAGTATGAAATAAAAGAACAACACAATAATAACAAGAAAATGGGGAGATAATCCTAACACCAACTGTCAACTATTCATGTCTATGAAGCCTCTATAGCTAACCTCTAAGAAGGTACCATGACAGGCCATGGCTACCACAGTCCAACGAAATAACTCGAAATAAATGAATGAAAAATATATCCCCATAAAGCAAGGGAGGACTCACCACATGTAGATCACGAAGCTCTAGACCTCAACGGTTCACCTACTGAAGTCCTCTATCTACAAAATCCGCATCATTTTTATGATGCAGCACCAAAGCGGCTTTAGTAGGTGGAATGTACCATATTTAAAATGGGCTAAAGTAAATAATAGGGGCCATACGACATAAAAGGACATTAGCTCATCAATTACTCAACCTCAACTCAGAGTAAGGAACATCACTCTATCACTTCGCTATCCATCAAGACACATCACACAATCACATCAATCTTAGAGTACTATCAACGTGAAACCTATTTGGGAGTTTCTATAACCAACAATCACCACCTAAGAGCCAGTAATGTTACAATGAAGAGATGTCATTGCCACATCCGCCCAGTACCTTGCTGGGGTAAAGGACAAGTCTGTCGGGGAACCCGAAGAAGTTTGTCAAGTACTCTGCGGGACAAAGGAAACATCCGCTTTCACGGTCCAATCCTCTCCTATGCTGGCCATGTAGTTAATGAGTATGAGTAGGACTCACTTTTACCTATTTCGATGTTAATACTCCCCCCAGGACTCAATATGCTCATAAGCCTATCAACATCAAGGCTGGTTATACAACCAGCCCCCATCACTCAGGCACGGACCTCATCTCATCTGACATTCTATCAACTCAAGGAGTAGGTTCTTCCTCTCAAAGCTAAGGTCCAACCTCATTTAGACTTTAAGAACACTAATTTCATCAACCTTATCCATCAACATACTCATCTCAAGACCCAAACCACAACAATCAATATAGTTAGACAGTCAAGGCTTTAGACATTACCGGTAAGTTCATTCTTGGAGTCTTTAACAAGGAAAGCATGTAAATTAGGTACACAATCATACAATAATACATGTAAAAAGTGAATACAAGTATGATCATCAATTTTAAGAGAATAAGTAATAACTTAAAGACAATTTTTCAAGATTTTATTCAAGAAGTCACCACAGGACTCATTACATTCTACTATTAACCTAACTTAATCATGGGGGCACATGGGAGAACAGTCCCATACTCTGGGTATCCTTTACATACCTGGAATGATGAATTAACGACTCTTTCTTTAAGAACTTAGACTTGTACTTGAAACCCTCAACTTTTTCTTCTTTCCCTTCTCTCTAAACGTTGTTTAGACCTAGGGAAATATGGGTTTTGAACTCTCAATCTATAATATACGATATTAATAGCACGTTTTAGGACTTAGGAATAGGTTGGGAATACCTTAAATGCCCTTCTCAAAATTAAAAGAAAAATTTTCAGAAATGGTACCCTCCTCCGTGACGCGCCAGGGGCGCGAACTATTGTATATTCACGAAAATCCAAAAATTCAATTTCTCGTCAAAAATAAATAAAAAAATCTAAGTGTGTCTCTATGCCCCCTGCACGTTGCGCCGGGGGGGGCGGAAAGACACTATTTCACAATTAATTAGAGAAAATTATTTTTCGCTCTGGTTGCTCCTAATTCGGGTCGAGACCATTTTTTCACTCGATTTTCTTTGTCGATCGTAAATTGCTCTTGAATTTTCAATCGGAGCTTTATAAGATGTGTTGCACACATGATTACATTTTAGGAGCGTTTTGATAATTTTATTGGGTGTTACATCATCTCCCCATTGGGATCATTCGTCCTTGAATGATAAGTAAAAGTTGAATAGAAACACGAGTAACCTTAAAACTCATCTCATTCATCACTCGAGAACTCTCGAACTCCCAACTATCCATCACCTATCTATCTCTGTTTTAGACTTGGGAAATAGACTCAATGCACCAAATTCAAGAATAGAACTTTAATCGCGTTAAGGGTAGGGATTTTACCTTCTAAATCATCGTCATTTGGCATGAATAAGTGTGGGTGTGTGAGTTCATCGCTTCCTCAGCTTCCCACATAGCTTCCTCAACAAATTGTTTCCTCTATCAAACTTTAACGGAGGCTATCTCTTTGTTCCTTAGCTTACGAACTTATCGATCAAGGATTTGGACTGGACTTTCTTCATAAAATAGACTATCCTTCACTCATGTACTCTCAATAGGAATTGCTAAGTTAGGATATGCTAAACACTTCTTTAATATTGAAACATGAAATACCAGATGGACTCTTTCTAGCTTAGAAGGCAATTCTAGCTCATACGCAACCTTCCCAATCCTCCTCACAACCTAGTATGGTCCAACATAACATGGACTCGACTTCCCTTTCTTACCAAACATCATGACACCCTTCATGGGTGATACCTTTAGTTACACCCAATCATCCACCTCAAACTCTAAGTCTCTTCTCCTCACGTCTGTGTAAGACTTTTGACGACTCTATGTTATCTTCAACCTCTCTTTAATGACTTTCACCTTCTCATAGACTGGTGGACAAGATCAAGTCCGATCAATTCAGCTTCACCAACCTCAAACAAGCCAATCGGTGATCTACATCTCCTCCCGTACAGTGCCTCATAAGGGGCCATCTGAATGCTAGCATGGTAGCTATTGTTGTACGCAAACTCAATCAATGGTAGGTGGTTGTCCCAATTACTCTTGAAGTCGGTGACGCAAGCTCGCAACAAATCTTCTAAAGCCTGGATAGTACCCTCTGCCTGTCCATCTGTCTGAGGGTGAAACGTTGTGCTTAGATGTACTTTCGTACCTAATTCTTTTTTAAAAGACCTCCAAAATTGAGAGGTGAATTGAAATCCTCTGTCCGAGATGATGGACAAGGGAACTCCATGTAACCTCAAAATTTCACGAATGTACAGTCGTGCATACTCCTCACCCATATTAGTTGTCTTAACTGCCTAAAAGTGGGCTGATTTCATCATCCTATCAACAATCACCCATATCGAATCGTGCTGCTTTTGGGTTCTTGGTAAGTCAGTGATGAAATCCATGTTGATCTCTTCCATTTCCATTCTAGAATTTCAAAATTCTGAGCCAACCCACACAGTGTTTGATGTTCAACCTTAACCTGTTGATAATTGGGACATGTGGAGACAAAATCCACAATGTCTCTCTTCATTCCATTCCACTAATAGACTTCTCTCAAGTCATGGTACATCTTGGTAGAACCAAGATGAATAGAGTATCTGGAGCTATGAGCTTCAACCATGATCTTGTCTTGAACATCATCAACATCGAGCACACATAATCTACCCTGGTATCTCAATACCCCATCTCCCCTTTTGGAGAAAACCATAACCTTCTGCTTGTGAACTGCTTCTTTCAATTAGAACATGACAGGGTCTTAGACTTGTTTCTCCTTCACTTCTGACACTAAGGATGAAGTAGACATATTTTGAACATTAACCCCACCTTCATTGTTCTCCTCGAGTTGCACTCTCTATCAAACTAATCTACGCACTTCCTTAGCCAGTTCTCTCTTCCCTTCCTCCACATAGGCAGGGCCAACTATAGACAACCTACTAAGAGCATCAGCAGTAATATGAGCCTTACTTAGATGGTAGAGGAAACTCATATCATAGTCCTTGAGCAACTCCAACCATCTCCTCTGCCATAGGTTGAGCTATTTTTGACAAAACACGTATTGCAGACTCTTGTGGTTAGTGAACAAGTCCACATGCACTCTATACAAATAGTGACGCCAGATCTTAAGTGTGAATACCATCGTTGCCAACTCGAGATCATGAGTTAGATAGTTCTTCTCGTGGATATTGAGTTGTCTGGAAGCATAAGCTATCATCTTCCCTCTCTGCATCAACACACAACCCAGTCTGACTCTTGAGGCATCACAGTATATCACGAAGTCTCTCGTCCCATGGGGCGAAGTTAAAACTGGTGTTGTAGTCAATCTAGTCTTCAACTATTGGAAACTCTTTTTGCATTCCTCAGACCACTGAAATTTGGCTTTCTTCTAAGTTAGATTAGTCAATGTTGCTGACAAAGAGGAGAAGCCCTCAACAAATTTGCGATAGTACCCTGCTAAACCCAAGAAGCTCTTTATTTCTGTTGGAGAAGTTGGTGTAGGCCAATTCTTAACCGCCTCAATCTTCTGGGTATCTATCCGAATACCATCTCCTCAAACAACATGGCCTAAGAAAGCCACAGACTTGAGCAAAAACTTACACTTTGAGAATTTTGTGTACAACTCATAGTCTTTGAGCATTTGCAAAACTACTCTGAGGTGATTAGCATGCTCCTCTTCATCCTTAGAATACACCGGAATATCATCAATGAACATGATCACAAACATGTCAAGGTACGATCTGAATACCTGTTCATCAAACTCATGAAAGTTGCAGGTGCATTCATCAATTCGAAGGACATAACCAAGAACTCAAAGTGGCCATATCATATCCGAAAGGCTGTCTTTAGAATATCACTTTCCCTCACCTTTAATTAATGGTAACCCGATCTGAGGTCTATCTTAGTGAAATAAGTAGCACCCTAATGTTGGTCAAATAGATCATCTATCCTGGGAAAGAGATACTTATACTTTATTTAACCTAGTTCAGTTGCTGATAGTCTATACACATCCTGAGAGACCCATCTTTCTTACGCACGAATAGGACAGGAGCACCCCAAGGTAAGACACTAGGCCTTATGAACCCTTTCTCTAATAAGTCTTTCAATTGTTCTTTTAATTTCTTTAACTTTGCGGGGGCCATTCTATAGTGGAATTGAAATGGGTTTGGTCTTGAGAAGGACATCAATCCCAAAGTCAATCTCCCTATTAGGAGGTACACCAAGTAAATCATCAGGGAACACCTCAGGAAACTCATTTCACAATCAGGACTCACTCAAGAGTAAAAGATTCAATATCATCAGACTTAACTTGCACGAGTTGGTAAATACAACCCTTGGAAATCAACTTTCGGGCTCTAAGATAAGAAATAAATTTTCCCTTAGGTGCAACAAAACTCCCTTTCCACTATAAAGCAGGCTCATTAGGAAATTAGAACATAATAATTCGAGTTCTACAGTCAAAAGAAGCATAACAAGCGTGAAGCCAACCCATGCCAAGTATCACATCAAAATCAACCATCTCCAATTCTACCAAGTCAGCTAAGGTTTCTCTATGATACATGGATACTACATAATCTTTGTAAACCCTCTCAGCTAAGATAGACTCACCAGCAGGGGTAGAAATAGCAAAAGGTTCCAGTAAACACTCTGGAAGAATCCCAAACTTACTCGCCACAAAAGGAGTCATAAAAGACAAAGTGGCACCCGGATCAAACAATTCATAATAATCAAAAGTAAAGACACGAAGCATACCCGTAACAACATTTGATGTAGCCTCCTGATCTTGTCGATTACCCATCGCATAGAGGCGGTTCGTCCGCCTCCTGTACCAGTAGTAGCATCCCTTTGTTGATTGCCCATTGGAGGGGTTGCGGATGACTGGGGTCTGCTGCTCCCCTCACCTCGTCTCCTCTTTGGACACTCATAACTGAAATAACCAGTCTGTCCACATGAATAGCAAATATCCTTACCCATATGGCACTCACCTAGATGGAGCTTACCACACTTGTCACAAGGTGGCTTTCCCCTCACACCTTGGGTCACACTAGCCTGAGATTGTGCACCCTGAGCCCTGTAGTTTTGGTAACCATGAGATTTCTGATCATACCGGTTAGCCTAAATAGGCGCACTTTCAATAAAAGGAGCATGATAAGATGATCTTTTCTAAAAGTAGGACTTGTCGCCCTTATTCTGTCTTTACTGACTAGGCTCATGCCCTGCGAACTTTGCCTTTCTGTTCATCTGCTCCTCTCTACCCCTCTTCTTGTCCTCTTCTGTTTGTTGGGCATACCCATAATTCTGGAGATGTTCATACTGTGAATCAACAAGGTTGCCTTACACTCCTTCTGTACATGTCTGCCCAGAACAGACACAAACTTCCTCATCCTGGTCCTCATACCTTGGACCATCTCTGGAGCATACCTGGACAGCTTAATAAACTTGAGACTGTATGCACCACTTTCAAGACCTTGTACATTTCATCAATGAAGTTTTGCAGGTCCTCCTCAACCTTAGACCCCATGTACACTGGCAAGTTCATCCTAAGAAGTCTCTAAGTTTGGCGGCAGCTGAGGGCTCCTGCGAGCTAGAACTAGGAGCTTGAGAATCTTGATTGTTACTCTAAGAGGCCACCAACTGAGTCAGCATGGTGATGGTTCCCCTAAATTCTGTCTTTGTGATGGGAACTGGCTGGGGTAGAGCGGGGGACATATGTGGGACCTTGCAATCCTGGCAGGCATCCCCGGCTCCTAGCTCTAGCTGACCAGGGCTTCAGTTTGGGTGTTCTTAGCATTTGGGGCTACAACATCTCTCTCTGTGTGCAGCTGTTCTCTTCAGTGGCATTTTTTGTAAACGTGTAATGCACAAGTTAAAATGGGATTTCCATAAGGTTAAACTCTATCGCACGAATCCAGATCATAGAAGAAAGGTAACACTTCCTAATGTCCTATAGTCTCCTGCTTATGAAGTGTGGTGTACAACACACCCATAAACAAGACTCTACTAGATACGGCTTCATAGACTCCCTAGGACACTCTAACTCTGTGCTCTGATACCAAGTTTGTCACACCCCAGGAGGGTACCCTAGGCGTAATTGGCACTCAGAGACTATTACTAATCCCTAAGAGAACCACCTAGTCTCATTGCATTCGCTCAATCAATTCAATAGTGGAAGACAATTAAGAAATAACTAACTATCAATAGGCTATCAACTCAATCCAGCATAAAGTGTACAAAATAAAAGGACAACTCAATAATAATAAGAAAATGGGGAGACAATCCCAACATCAACTGTCAACTATCCATGTCTATGAAGCCTCTACAACTAAGCTCTAAGAACGTACCTTGACAGGTCATGGCTACCACAGTCCAACGAAATAACTCGAAATAAATGAAAGATAAATATGTCCCCCGAAAACAAGGGAGGACTCACCACGTCTGGATCACGGAGCTCTAGACCGCAATGGTTCACCTGTTGAAGTCCCTGTCTACAGAATCTGCATCATAAAATGATGCAATGCCAAAGGGGCGTTAGTACATAGAATGTACCATACGTAAAACATGCTAAATTAAATAATAAGAGTCATACAACGTAAAATGACATC
>JAPFFP010043573.1:0-13120 GCA_026153255.1 Solanum medicagineum | reverse complement strand
AGTCCCAATCTCCATTATATCTGACCGAGGAGCTCAATTCACTGCAAAGTTTTGGAAGTCCTTCCAAAGGAGTTTAGAGACACAAGTAAATTTGAGTACAGCATTCCATCCTCAGACTGACAGTCAAGCGGAGCACACCATTCAGACACTTGAAGATATGTTGCGAGCTTGTGCATTCGACTTTAAACGTAGTTGGGTGGACCATTTGCTACCTAATGAATTTGTCTATAATAATAGTTATCATTCAAGTATCAAGATGGCACCTTATGAAGCTTTGTATGGAAGGAAGCGTAGATCGCTAATTGGATGGTTTGAAGTGGGAGAAACCACCTTGCTTGGGCTAGATCTTGTGCAACAAGCTGTGGAAAAAGTTAAGGTAATACAGCAGCGGCTAGAAACAGCCCAAAGTCGTCACAAATCATATGCGGATGCTAGGAGGAGGGGACTAGAATTTTCAGTAGGAGATTGTGTATTTTTAAAGGTGTCTCCAATGAAAGGGGTTATGAGGTTCGGTAAGAAAGGAAAACTGAGCCCACGTTACATAGGGCCGTATAAAAATAATTAAGAATATCGGGCAGGTTGCATATGAGCTAGAGCTACCCCAAGAGCTTTCAATGGTTCATCCAGTTTTCCATGTATCAATGCTTCGAAAATGCATAGGTGACCCATCCCGTATCGCCCCTATTAAGGATGTGCAGGTTACAGAAGATCTCACTTATGAAGAGGTACCTGTCGTTACTCTGGATCGTCAAGTTAGGAAGCTGAGGAATAAAGAAATAGCTTCAGCGAAGGTACTTTGGAGAAATCAGCAAGCAGAAGAGATAACTTGGGAGGCCGAGGATGCGATGAAGTCAAAATATCATCACTTATTTGAAGCTAAAGAGGACGCCCAACATGCAGAATTGGAACACTAATAGGTACATGTGATTAAATACTTAGTATGTTGTTAAAAGTTTATTTAAATTAAGGTTTATACATCATTAAGCTACCCAATTGAGCTAACATTCGAGGACGAATGTTCCTATGGGGGGGAGAATGTAACACCCCACATTTTACATGTACTAATGCTATGTGAATGAATCATGACATGGGTTGATCAAATTAGCGTTAATTCTTGAAAGTGTTTGAATCTCGTGTTAATGGGCGATATGTGCATCTAATGCTTAAGGGAGTAGGGTGTATAGGTGTTTTGTATTAAATTGAGGATATCACAACCCTAAATAAAGTAAGAGAATTAAGGTGTTTGTATGACTTAATAATCTAGTAAGTGAGTCACCTACTTCTTTAGCTTAAATTTGCTAGCTCAATAGAGACGAGGTCCGATATCGAATTCGCCCAAGTACGATTACGAATAAAATCCTTTTTAAGGGTGTAATTTTAGCCCATATTTTAGCATCATAAATGGACCTTATTTTTAGTCCAATAAGAATGTAAGAAGGGCCCAAGTGTAACACAAACCACTTGGCTATTTGCACCAAAAGCTGATTGAGAGGAAAGTTGGAAATTGGCAGCCAAAGCCTATTAAAATTTGACACCCATTTAGGCCCAAATAAGAGGCCCAAGTTGCTACCTCACCAGCTCAATAATACTTGGTCTTAGATGGTCAATAGGCCCATGGAAGGTCGTCCAAATGAGGCCTTTAAAGAGGGGTTACAAGCAGCAAAATCCCATTCACTCTTACACTTAGAAAATTTTCAGCTTTCCCAATTTTCTCTCTACACTTTCTTAAACTATCAAAGCAGCCACAAGGGAACTTCTAGGATCTTGAAGGAACACCTAGATCTTGAAGAACTAAAGTAAGTAATTATAGTTGTGTATTTAGTATGATTTCTTCATGAAAAACATGAAATATATGCTAGTATGTCTGTGCTGGAAAATCTGGACAGATTGTGTTTAGAAAGTTGTTGCACACTTGCCATATGTTTTACTGACTTCTCTATGCTTTGTGGGCTGTATTATGAAGAGAATTTGATGTTCTTAACATGGTTTGAATTATAGATATTACCTTAAGGTTGCTGCCCAGATTTTGGTTTCATTTAACAAACTAGTTTTATTGTGCTATCTTAAGTGTAATGTTGATTGAAATTTGTGGGCTGTTAGATGGAAGGCTATAGGCTCACGTCCTTCATGACTTATTGGCTGCTGTTATAATACTATATAAGCACTACTTTTTATGTGTAAATGTTATTGGAACAGTTTGGTTAGAGTTGGAAAAGGTTTGGAATCGTCGACGTCAAAATGTAGCGAGGGGGGGTAACGTTATGCTGTCCATTTGTAGGTTATGTAGAATTGTAATATGTTGTTCCACGACTTTCCCTATTTCGGGACTACTGTTGGACTATATCAACACTAGTGCTATATGTTAAAAATGTTGGAAACAATTTAGATAAAGTTAAAATAGTTTCGGGATTGTCGATGTCGAAGTGGGGTGAAAGAATGTAACGTTATGCCGCTTGTTTGTATGTTGTGAAGAATTGTTATATTTTGTGCTTTGTGGGTTGTTGTAGGACTATTAAAGGTCTAACATAAGATGTACATGACATGTACATATGAATGTTTGTGAGAAAATACGTTTATAAGGGAAAAGGTTGAAGAAATGCCTGTGCGTCCCTAATTGAAAAGTTTGCTGTCCGAGTGATCATTTTTATGATATTAGGCTGTCAAGAAGTGTTTCTTTGCTGCTAATACTAGTATTATTTCCTAATATATTGTAGATAATTATTTTAGGGAAAAGCAACCACTCCAAGGTAGTAGCGAGGTCATACAATGAGGTATGTAAGGCTAATTGATTTCGTATCATTTAGCATGAAACATAAATCCTCGGTAAGTAAAGGTATTTATCTACTCCTACATGACAAACAGCCATGTCTCCACTCTTTCACATATGCATATGCTCCTATATATAACAACAACAACAACATTACCCTGATGCCTCAAAGGCTCCCGCCCATTGCGGGGTAAGGGGGGGTCGGATGTACGCAGCCTGACCCCTATGTTTAAAAAAATAGGGCGACTGTTTCCAGATGACCCATGATGAACATCAAAAGTTACATTGACTGACTGCTACTTCACAATAGAAAGAAGCGCAGACAGCTTAAAGAGCCATTTTGCTTTATTCCATCATACCCTAAAGCCAAAAAATAGTGAATCTTTGGCTCCATCCAAGAATGATGGATATATGCTCCTATATATAGTTACCTTCAAATCTACATACATCTGTGGATACCAAGTTACATGAGTTCTTGTTGCTAAATAAAGTTCACGAGTTGTTTCACCTCATACGCATTTCATTATGCATGTAACATGCTCTCTCTTCATTGTCATATTATCTTGTATGATTATATATACATCTATGTTGTATACACAGCCCTAAAGCTCCAATATTTTGACCACCAAAAGAATCATGTCAAAAGTATTGAAGGATAAAGTATATAGTTTTTGATGGGTGGTAGCCCGAGGGGTGGAAGCATCACCTAGGTAGGGACGATTCTATCATGGGTGGTCGCTCGAGGGGTTAAGGAAGAACCTAGCAAGGGGCGATCCCGATACAGTTTACCATTGATCAGTTGGTCATTTACAGTACATGATATGCAAAGTTTAAATAGTAAAGGTAAAGTAATATAAAGAACATAAAGTATACGATCCCAAAGTATATCCAAAGGTGGTCTCTTATTCCACACTAGTGCACAGTTTCATTTGAAGTTGTTACTTCATATACAGTACTTCATGCCTTACATTCTCAGTACATTATCTCATACTAACGCCCCTTACGGGGGACCTGCATTTCATGCTGCAGGTACAGGTGCTAGTAGATCTCCCTAGTAGAGTCCAGGACATCCAGCTGCTGTTACAAGCTCCAGGTTGTTCCGGAGCTTTGTGTGTGTCTAAAGCTTATATGTTTGTATTGTACAGTTAATTGAGGCGGGGCCTGTCCCGACCCTTATTCGATACTTTCTCTTAACTAGAGGCTTTGTAGACTATGTAAATTAAAGTGTGGTCATGTCCCGTACTTTCGACACCATGGCCCCAACAACCTAGTCACATGCATTTCTTTTTGGCTATTTTATTGTTTACTTGCATAAAGGCATGCTAAATTATAGAAATCTGCTATAAAATATAAATAAGGTGCATAGATTTAGGTTGGTTCTCCTGAACCTTATCGGCAACGAGTGTCGGTCTGCCCTAACGGGACTTGGGGCGTGACAATTAATTTGATCTTACATCTTGTGATTCTCAATCAATATTGGATTTGCTTGATTCTTAATTCAATTGTGTGCTTAATTATGTTTTCTCGATTCATAATTTCTTCATCTACCCATAGCATGACTACCTAAATCCACAAAAAGGATTGTGGGAACCATGAAGATCTAACAAAGGAGAACCGAATATTTTGCGATTCTTCAATTGGGTATAAGCATGTATTGATCAATTTTCTTTGTCTTACATGTTTTCTAGTGATGGCCAACATTAGTACTTGCCAGTATTACCTTTTCGATCCAGGTGGTGACGAATAGGAAAAGAGATTGATTAACAGGATTCGATGATGTGTTCTCATCTAATCAACCGAACTAGACCAAAAAAAGGTTGAGTGGGACTATAGGCAATGGTTAGTATTGCACACTAAGAGATGGTCCAAGTCACATAATGAAATTCACCTCTCACCTAAACCAAAGGGTTTGGTGAACTTAAATTACCATCCTGCATGATATTCACTTGATATGAATTGGTTTATCCAGGGATACTAAGTTGGGGAATCATGGGAACACAATACCCTAGTTGCTCTCCATTATTGATTGACTCTTGTGATAGTTTATTTTATTTTCTTGTTGGACATTGCAACCCCCCCTCCCCTGAGGAATT
This sequence comes from Solanum medicagineum, assembly GCA_026153255.1. Lineage (NCBI taxonomy): Eukaryota > Viridiplantae > Streptophyta > Magnoliopsida > Solanales > Solanaceae > Solanum > Solanum medicagineum. Next base: position 8,260 of record JAPFFP010043573.1, on the reverse strand, counting down.
GAGTTGGTTAATTGCTTGAATTCCTTATTGATGAATTTCCTTTGAGTCTATGTATTCCCTTGGGTTTGACCCTAACCTTGGTTAGGTTTTATATCATCACAATGACCATTTTATCCTTTAAAAGGAGGTGTAACTTGGGTGACATCAAAGGCCTGTAGAGCACCTCGCAGAGCCTACCAACCTAGTTGTCCTATTTTTATTTGGGTTTGTATTTTAAACACTATAAATAAGATTTTTTAGGTTATTTTTCATAGAGAATGAAGTGAGAACAGAAAAGAAACATTAGAGAGTTTTAGAAACACTTGTAAACTTTAATTTTCATCTTTGAATTTCAATCTTGTGATCCTCATTGAAGAGTTGGGTTTTCTTGTGCTTAATTCTATAGTGTAAGTGCTCAATTATGTTACGCAAATTTATAAGTCTTGCATTTACACTAATCATGAGTAACTAAATCCACAACTAGGTTTCCATGAAGAACTAACAAGGTAAAACTGGCTAATCCGTGATTCTTGAAAGGTGTGCATGCATGTATTAATTAAATCTCTTTGTATAGAATGTTTCTTAAATCCAACATTAGAACCCGCCTAGTGTTACTGACTGGATCAAGATAGTAATAAATAGGAAAAGAGATTAATTAACCAGATTTGATCAATGCTTCTCATCTAATCAACCAAACTAGGCCAAAGGGAGGTTGTACTGGGACAATAGGTAAGGGTTAGTAATGTCATACTGTGGAGATGGAGCAAATCACATAGTGAAATTCACCTCTCACCTAGGCCAAAGGGTTTGGTGAATTTAACTTACCATTCTTCATGCTACACACTGGAAAAGAATTTGATTATCTAGTAATACTGAGTTAGGGAACTATGGGGAGCATAATACCCTGGTTTTCAATTCATATTGGTTTAACTCTTGCCTTAGCTTAGCTTTAATTTCACCAGTTATTATAACCCCCCCCCCCCCGCACCTTTGGGGAGATAAGTTGGTTAATAAACTTGAATCGCAATTGAATTCTACTAAGTTTACCTTATTCCCTGTGGAACCCTAGTTAGGTTATATATCTTGACAACGATCATTTTAGCCTCAAAGAGGAGGTGTAGCTTGGGTGACATTAGAATCCACTATCAAGTCGAACCAGCTAAAACTCCCCCATTCTTCTCTTTCTAAGCTTCTCTCCCTCAAGTTGTTCAGCATATGTCATGAGCCGAGATATGTCCATATCCCCAATGAGCATGTTGGTGCTTCACTCTTCATTTATCAAGTCGGACACACCCGAAAGAAACATGTGCATCCTTGCCCTAGTATCGGTAACCAAGTGAGGAGCATACTTTGAAAGATCATTAAATTTAAGGGAGTATTCATGAACAGTCATTGAACCTTTCTTGAGGTTCATGAACTCTGGAATCCTCACTTCCCATAACACGACTGGAAAGAAATGATAAAGAAAAGCAACTTTGAATTCTTCTCGAGGAATGGGATCATCATCTGCCCTTTCCATCTTCCATTGATTGTACCATATTTGAGCAAGGCCCTTGAGTTGATAGGCCACTAATTCCACTTTCATCTCATCTATACAATAAGCATTTAACACAAAAAGGAATAAGGACTAAGGGAAGCCTTTCATAATACCAAATCATATCGAGTCAAGCTCAAAAGTACATAGCTTAACCATATCCAATAACACCTTTAATCATGAATAGAACAGGGGCCATGACATCTCCTGGGCTCACCCGCAAAAGATAGTATCCAAAATAGACAAGATCTAAATAAGGCATGAAAGTAAGTGGATGGTGGCCCCGGGAGTGGAAGACTCACCAATAGCAAATTTTCGCTCGAACCATGTAGCCATGTGGAGGAGGATGGGAAGGAATGTCAGTCCCTACATAGTTAGATCATGTAGGCAAAAGCATACATTAGTACTTGGAATGTACTAAGTATATGTGGTGCAAATGCAACAAGGAACATAAGCTATGATTAAACAATATGCATAATCATAATTAATGGATATATGCTCAATATGTCATGCATGCTCAATGTCATGGTTAAATATACATGAGGAATCATCAAGTCATATAACATATCATACTCAATATGGCAAGGAACTACAACCGACATGTAAAACCAAGTGAGCTACTACTTGAAATCCTGATGTTCACTCCACACTGGGCTAGAAGTGGTCTACTTTGCCAAGATAAAGCAAACTCTCACCTTACGGGAACTCTACCCTTTTTGGAAAGTGCTTCATAATCACCTTATGGGAATACCCATTTCGACATACACATTTTATTAACCTTATGGGAACACCACCCTTTTTGGTGTTTAATTCACATGTGTCGTACGGGGCACCACCCTTTTGGTCAATAATGAAACGTAAGCTATATAGATCCATTAGCTAATTCATAAACCTATAGTGGCAACATAGTTATGGGACAATGGTTATCTATGAAAGGTCCACTTGGTTCTAGGTCACAATCCCAAGAAATACTCAAATCATAGTTATAACCAAAATATACCAAACATCATAATATCATAGTATTTTTATAGAGTAGTAAAACGCCCCAAAAAATGCCCAAAAATGTGCCTCGAAAATGCTCATAATCGTAATTTTCTTATATCTCAAAATTCGTGCTTAATATCAAAATTCCAAATTTATATTCTTGATCGGGGGAAAAATTGAGTGGGAAATGGGTCTAACCCCGATTTTAGAGAAACCGTAGCAAAATTTGATTTTCCCAAGTTTGCGCAAAACAGTGGCAGTCCGTCACAGAGCCATCGTAGAGCAGTGTATTTTGTTGCCAGTTTTCCTATTTCGGCCTAAGGCTTTGGGGTCTTGGGCCTAAGCCTTCCTATGCGTAAAAACACCTATACTTAGTCATTTTTCAACCCCATATCATTCAAGACATTCCCCAAAACCCTCTCAAACACTTAGCCAAATATTTCACCCCATTTCAAGTGTCCTAAACCCACTTCCGGATCTTAAGGAATTCATTCAAGCTTCAAGTTCTTATTCAAATCTTTATCAAGGAATCTCCAAAGTTGAGGTATGTGGGTTACAACCATTGGGTCCTTTCACCTATGGTGCCTAACCTTCTTTTTCATGTAAATTGCAAGTTTTCAAATTGATTATTTATTGGCATCTTCTATTATGAAATTTGAATATAAACTTTGTTGGGGTTTCATAAAATGTGACTGCTTAAGCATGTTTTGAGCTATGAACCCATGTTCTATTATAAGATTTGATGAAGTGTTTCAATGCATGTTGCATGAAGGTGTTACCAAGTGTTGGTGGGTTGATTTGCATTAAGTTTTCTCACATGATTTCACTCTTGAATTGCATGATTTTGGACTAGCATTACACACCCACCATGTGTTTGATAAAATGTCCGGTTTAGGGTTCTTGAGTTATTAATGATCCATTGCATAGCCTATGAGTCAAGTGACTTTATGATGATGAAAGTAATGTATTTATGTGTTGACTTCATGTAAAAGTACCTATAGTGTTGCAAATTGACAGCATCTTGTTAAGGGGGTGCTATGCCTCAACCACTATGATGGAGGGTGTATCACGTCTCAAGCCTAGGGACTAGACGTGACACGGCACATGAGGAACCTAAAGGGACCCCAAGCAAGCCTCTTAATATATTATTACACATCCTTGGTCGTGAAAGCAATAAAATATAATAAGAGATTGTAAGTAGGGATAATCGGGGATAAGAGACAACTTTCCTATCTTAATCTTCAAGAGTCAAGAGAGAGTCAAAGCTCATAACATAGCATGAAACATGTCCAACAACACTTCTAAAACTTAAATACTTAGCAGGAGCCAAGACAAGCAACTGGGCTCACCCTCATGGTCAATCGGACATAAGAGAAGATAGTTTTAGTACATAGCATGAGATCATAAACATTGTCCCCGGAATGGATGACTCACCAACTAGCTTGAGAGACAATCATACTAGCCATGTAGAAGAGGAGGATAATAAAGCGGGGCTCTGGTTCCTACATGGTAACATCATGTAGGCATAGAGTATGGATTAGTACATTTGAATGTACTAAGTATATAGGATGCAATGCAACAATAAATAGGCAAAATGCAATATCATAGGCAATAGATAGCATAGTAACAAAATAACATGAATGAAGGATGCTTGAAGTAATGCATGTTTAGCAAGTGACCATCAATATAGAATATCCAAGGCCTATGTATTGACCCCAAAAAGTACCCAAAAACGTGCCTCGAAATACCCTGAATTTTAATTTTCATATATCTCAAAATTCATTTGTTATTTCAAAAATCCAACTTAGGATTCTTTTTCAAGGGGTCCAAAGTAGAAGAAGGACTAACCCCAATTTAAGAGAAAAGATTTAGCAATTATGAAAATTCAAGAATGCAAATTCCAATGAGTGATCCGCGTCATTTCTGCGACGTGGACCAGTGTTATTTAGGTCCTGTTTTTTTTTTTGGTCCAAGAGTTTCAAGTCTTAGGCCTAAGGGTCCCCATACTTGAAAATACCTATACCTAGTCTTATTTCACCCTCATATCATCCAAAACATTCTTCAGTACTCACTCAAACACTTAGACTAATATTTCTCTCAAGATTCAAGTCCCAAAACTCAAAACCAATCTTAAGGATTTCATTCAAGCTTCAAGTCTCCACCTTCAATCTCTTTCAAGGGTTCTCTAAAGCTAAGGTATGTGGGTATCTTTCATGGGTTCCTTTCACCCATGATACCCAAGTCTCCTTTCACTCAAATTGCATGATTTAAAGTTGATTTACAAATAGGTCTTGCATATTATGAAATTCACTACACATTATCTTAAAGCTATGTAAAATTATGACTGTTTTGCTATGTTTTGGGCTATAATTCTTGGATCTATTGTAAGATTTGATGAGGGATTGTGATATGTGTTGCTTGAGGGTGTTACAAGGTGTTTATTGATGGTTTTACATTAGATTTTCTTGCATGATATCATCTCTATAATTCATGATTTTATACAAGCATTTCACACCCGTCAAGTGTTTGATAAAATGTCCGGCTAAGGCTTCTTGAGAAATTGAAGGTCCAATGTATGTCTTATGATTTGAATGGTGTAATGATGATTATATGATGACTTCATGATGATGATAGGGATGTCTATATGAGTTGTTTCATGGGAAGGTACCTATGGGGTTGCATGTAGATCGTTAAGTTCTTATGTTTGTTGTGTTCTTGAGAAAATGAGGAGTTCTTTCTTGATGATTAAAATGTAATGGTTGAATGAGCTAGCTTTAATGATTCCTACCGAAAAGTCCATGCCATAAGGTAGAGTGGTAATGATTCCTACCAAAAAGGCCATGTCGTAAGGTAGAGTGACTAATGATTCCTACCGAAAAGATTATATCGTAAGGTATGGACACCCTACCGAAAAAGCCATGCCTTAAGGTAGAATAACTAATTGTTCCTACTGAAAAGATTATATCATAAGGTGTGGACATCCCACCAAAAAGGCCATGCCGGAAGGTAGAAAGACTAAAGATTTCCACCGAAAAGATCATATCGTAAGGTATGGACACCCTACCGAAAAGGCCATGCCATAAGGTAGAATAGATAATTATGCCTACCGAAAAGATTATATCATAAGGTATAGACATCCCACCAAAAAGGCTATGTCATAAGGTAGAAAGACTAAAGGTTCCCACCGAAAAGATCATATCGTAAGTTATGGACATTATATTGAAAAGGTCATGCCGTAAGATAGAATGAATCACGTTTCCTACCCAAAAGATAATATCGTAAAGTAGGGGACGTCTTATACTACCCACCAAAAAGACTATGTCGTACGGTAGGGGTATTGATAACATTCTCCAAAAAGGTTATATTGTAAGGCGAGTGGGGGCCATTTGGCCCATTTCATGAAGATTGGTACAAAGGTGTTTGAGTATGTTTACCATATTGAGTTCACATTCCTTATTCATGATTTACAAGCATGTTTTTACCTTGAGCATTAAACATGCATGTCATATTGACGTTATACCTATCCTTTACTTATGATTATACATTTTGATTATGTTGTCTATCCCTTGCTAGCATTGCATCCCACATACTTAGTACATTCAAATATACTAACGCATACTCTATGCCTACATGATCTTACCATGTAGGTACTGAAGCTTTTATTGATCCTTCTTATGGCTAGACGGATTGTTCAAGTTAGCCTTTGGTGAGTCCTCCAATTCGAGGACGTTGGTATATGTTTCTCTTATTATGTATTGAGGCACTCTTGTTTATTGCTTATGTTGACTATGAGGGTGAGCCTAGTTGTATATCTTGGTCCTCGCTCTTGTCTATGTAGTAGAGGTATTGTTGGACATGTGGTGTAATCATGCTATGAGCTTTAACTCTCTTGCTTAATGTTTTTATGGTATCAAAGATGTCCCATAGTCCCTTTTTTCTCTTTTATATATCTTCTCTTTTGTCATTTTAATTGCTTCCACGTCCAAGGATGTGTAATGATATGCAAAGAGGCTTGTCTGGGGTTCCTTCGGGTTCCTCATTCGTCAATCACGATTAGACCCTAGGTCCAATTCATGAGAAAAATGGTATTAGAGCACTAGGGTGATAGATCCTCGGAGTCCAACACACCTCATCGATTAGAGTCTTAGTCATGGTTATATTGTGCACCACAACTATGAGTAGGAGGCTATGAGACATTTTAGGAAATGTTTCCCTTCTTCATGGTCTATGTCGTGCTTTAGAAGTAAGATAGGGCTTTCCCCTCTTATGAATGTTCTTTGCTCTTCTAGTTGATCATACCACTTCGAAGAGGAAGGCAATGGAAAGTCAGTTGAAGGTTTTGATGCTGATGGATCCGAGTTTCACTATTTCTCTCATTATTTCTTTTAGTTGCTAGTAGGCTTCTTGTGTGTCCCGAGTTGTGACGTGAACCTTTGGTGTTTACCTCTTGGTTGAGTGTATTGTTGCTAGAATGTCCATCAGTACTGTTCCATGTTCATATTGCATTAGGTCTTTCCTTTTGGCTTGTTGGATTTGATGTAGTGGATTTTGATATGGTACTTGGAATGGGATAGTTGCATGCATGTGTGCCTCCTTTAGTGATAGGAACCGTAGAGTTAGAATCTGACTCCATAATGAACCCATCCTTGAGTGGAAGAGTCCTGATGTGGTGGTCAAGTGATAGCAAGGGGTAGGTCCAGTTCATATGTTAAGGTAAAATTAATCTTTAAGGGGTTGCATTTATCATCTTGTGAGAATTGGAGATGTTGAACCTAAGTTGCTTTGTTACAGAATTGTTAATGGTGGTAGATGAGGCCTTGAATGTCCCTTTTTGATATTTTGAGTTTGAGGTCGTGTCTTTGATTTGACTAGTACACCGGTTATGCCTACAAGCCTCATGAATAAGATCTTTTAGCCCCTACTCTAATAGGCCTATGGTGGTTTTGATGATGATATGATGAGTAAGGATGGTCGATCTATTTGGTCAACTACAATGAGTTAGTCACTTCTCTAAGGTTGATTTGAGGTTTAAGTTTTGTCCCCAAGTGAGGATGGGGGTAGGTTATATCCCTAAGTATCGGACTAGGAGTGAGCATTTTGAATATTAATGGAGTTCTTTGGTTGGCTTATGCACCGGTGGTGCTTGTGGGTTTCTTGAATAGGGTCTTAAAACCCTACTGTGATATGTTTGTTGTGGTCTCTAGTGATGAGGTATTGATTTGTTTAGAGCTTGTGAATCATTTGGGGGTAGTGTTACAAGTCTTGGAGAATGAGAAATTGTTTGCTAAATATGATAGGTGTGCATTGTGGATAGCATGAAGGTGGTTAGAAATCTTTAAGGACTATGAAAAGAGTGTGCATTATTTTTCCCCGGTAAGGCTAATGTTATGCTCGGTGCTCTAGGTAGCCAAGCATGTGTTGTTGATGGTTGCAAGGAGGAGACTAGTAAGGTCCATCGGTTGGTTAGATTGGAAGTTAGGTTGAGAGAAGTTGAGCATGGTGGGTAGCACTCTTGGTGGTTCCAAATCTTCTTTGGTTAAGAGGTCTAGATTAAGCAAGGCCTTGCTTCCGCCTTATTAGAGTTGGAAGTTTTGGGTGGAAAGATAGTAGAGTGGAGTTAGTCTCCCAAGGGGGAGATGGTAGTTCGTGGCGACAAGTAGGATAGGTGTGATAAGGTTGACAAACGAGTTATGGTTGTGAGTCCTTATAGGATGAAGAGAGAAGTTGGTAAGGTTGCATAAGTTTGGGGATTGCCTATGGATG
>JAPFFP010043572.1:0-13122 GCA_026153255.1 Solanum medicagineum | reverse complement strand
ATATGGCCAAGGATTGTCACTTCTCTCAATCCAAATTCACACTTCCTAAATTTGGCAAATAATTTTTTATCTCTCAAGGTTTGCAACACCATTACCAAGTGACCTATCTGTTCCTCTTCACTCTGGGAGTAAATCGATATACCATCAGTAAACACCACCACGGTATATCTATATAAAGCTTGAAAATTTAATTCATCAAATCCATAAAGATGGCAGGGGCATTTATCAACCCAAATGAAATACCCAAGAACTCTTAATGTCCATGCCTTGTCTGCAATGCCTTCTTGGGAATACTACTCTCCTTCACCCTCCATTGGTGATTCAAGCTGAAGATCAATTTTGGAGAAATAACTAGCACTTTGAATTGATCAAATAGGTCATCAATCCTTGGAAGTGAATACTTATTTTAATATTCACCTTGTTCAATTATCGATAATTCACACACATTCAAATTAGACCACCCTTTTTCTATACAAACAATACGGGACACACTAGGCCTTATAAAGCCCTTGTCAAGAAAATCCCTCAATTGTTTTTTTAATTCTTTTAACTCTGTTGGGGCCATTCAATATGGAGGAATAGAAATGGGTTGAGCACGGGGTAGAATATCAATGTCAAAATCAATTTCCCTTTTAGGAGGAATACTGGGGCACTTATCGGGAAATGCATGAACTATAGGAATCAAATCAAGAATAGAAACTTTGGACTCCACATCCCTAACCTTGACAACATGATATATGGATCTCTTAGAAATCATTTTCCTAGCCTTCATGTAGGACATGAACTTACACTTGAACACCAAATTGGTTTCCTTCCATTCAATAATGGGCTCATTAGGAACTTAGAATTTGACCCTAGGAGTTCTATAATCAATAAAAGCATATGATGCATGAAACCAACTCATACGAAGAATAACATCAAAATCTATCATATCAAGCTCACTAAGATCATATGGAAAGACTCTATGGAATACCAATATGAGACAATTTCTATAGACATTGTTAGCCAAAACCAACTTGCCAACCGAAGTATATACCAAATACGGCTCTTTCAATATTTTGGGAGAAACATTGAACTTTTTATAGAAAGATAAGGAGTAATAAAAGACATATTTCACTGAAGTTAAGCAAAACAACGCATCAAAATCAAAGACCCTTAATGTACCCATAACCATATTAGGAGACTCCTCAACTTCTTGCCTAGCATGGAGAGCAAAGCATCGGTTGCCACACAGTCCACCTTCTTGAGCTTGGAACCTTATTACATTTGCCCCTTTTGAGCTATTGACCTTGTGGGCGCCCTTCCTTCCCTTTGTTAGAAATATTAGGACACTCAAAGACCTTGTGCCCCATCTTCCCATAGCCATAGCAAGTATCCGTTCCTCTTAAGCAATCACCAACATGATTCCTCCCACACTTAAGGTACGTTGGAGGAATAGCACCACTCTTAACAACATCACCTTGTGCCACGGGGGTAGGTACCATAAACCCTTGACTAGCACCCTTAAATGATCCTTGGCTTTATTGAAAACAACTACCACCATTTTTAGTATGATAACACCACTGTCAAATCTAGCCCTCTTGGACTCCCTTACCCTCATCCTTTGGAGTTTCTCACTCTTTATTTTCTTGACATGAGAAATTTCCATTTCTTTGACAAGAATTATCGTCTTTGTAACACTCAGTAAAATTACCAAAATACCCCTAAAGTAAAGATGTGCACGTAATGCGTCTTCCCATGCTCCGATTGCGAATGTGAGACCTAAAATGCAATTAGCATGAAAAATTAAGTGGGAAAATGGTCTGGTTTGAATTTTAGAGCCATCAGATCGAAAAATTATTTTTCGATCCAAAATGATTTCCATTGTTGATGCGCGCCCAAGGCGTGAAGCACTTGGGATGCGGAACAACACTTACATTTTTTTTAAGTTTTTTGATGGAAACTAAGAAACTCATTTAGAAAATTTTTGAAAAAATGTATAGGTGCGCCCAATCCGCGACGCAGACTAGGCATTTTTTGAGTAAATTTTTTTTGTTTTAATTGATGGGCATTTGGTCAATTACCAACCGCTCATAAACTCAAAATACGATCAAATTTGATCATTTTGGTGCATAAATAGGGTCTTAAACCCCATTCTAAGTCCTTTCTCTAAACACTTGAAAGACTAGGGCTTGCGAGAGGAGGAAAGGGAAGCGTAGATTGAAGAATTCAAAGGCAATCCTTAGAGTTGATTGTTGATATCTTCATCCCAGGTATGTAACGCTAAACTAAAAGCATGGAATTGTTCTCCCATGTGCCCCATAGATGGTCATAGAAGAGAGTTGAAGATCGATGAGTCTACATACATGATATGATTATTTTCATGAAAATTATGTTTATCACATGTACTTTCATACGTAAATGATCATCATAAACTTGTTTTCATTGAATATTTTCATGAGATAATGCATAAACCCTATATGTTGATTGTTGAAAGCATGCATGAATAAAGATAGTAATTGACTCTAGAACCTTGATTGAGAATGTCGATTATGAATTGGGATTGAGAATGTGAGAATGGTGATAAATTAATAGTATTTGATGGTCCATGAGTTTTTCCAAATGAACTCTAATGATTTGTCTACTCGATTGGTTTCTTATGATTGTTCTAAGCATTAAGTAGTTGATTGAGATGTTGATTGATGAGATGATAAGAGTCTCTATGAGACTAATTGTATGATGATTGCTTCCATGAGGCTGATTTGAGATGAGTTGATTAAGGTGATTTGATTGGATGCATTGTATTATGAGCATTAAGTCTTGGGAGGAGTATTGAGAACCAAGAGAATAAGAGTAATCCAACTCGCACTCGTCAAATTACGTAGCCAAGCGTAAGTAAGGATTAGGACCATCACATCACACTATGTTGAGGTTCCCTATGATTAGAAGTCCCTGCAATCAATAGAGGACTTATAGATTGCTGTCTTCATTTGGACTTATCCATATGGTTTCGATTTGTTCCCTACCTGGCAAGTATGGAACGGTTGTGGTAATATCAGCAAGATTGTTGTACAATCACTAGCATAAGTGATTGTTGTCAGATAAGAGAAACTCCCAAAAAGTTCCCAAACTGAGTACTCTGAGTTGAGATGAGATGAGAACAAATGAGTTGAGATGAGTCTGATTTGATTGATGAGGTTTGATGGGTCACTTGTCTACTCTTTATTCTTGTTTTAGATAGACATTTGACATGTTGATTGTTATTGTTCAGAGTTGATTGTTGTTTATATATTATTCCACCAGTTTCAGTTTCATTTAGCTATTTTACATACCGTACATTCCATGTACTAATGCCATTTGGTGCTGCATCATTTTATAATGCAGATAAAGAGATTAAAGTTCATCAACAGGCATACTATTGAGGATCTAGGACATTTAACTGATTGGTGAGCCTCCCCTACTCCGGAGGATATTTTCCTCTTGCTTTAGAGTTAGACATTTACTAGCTTATTATTGATTGAGGTAGCCATGGGTCTGTCATTGGCACCACCTGATAGTGATAGAGGCTCTTTAGACTAGAGTCGAATGTTGGTTGTTAAGAATGTGGGCTAGTTCTTTCTACTAGCCTTCTATTACATCATTATTATTTTGAGACTAGATGATAAGATGTGCCCATTTACTTTTCCTTTGTCTTCTGCTGACTTGTAAAGTTTATTGATCGAATAATAGTGATGAGACTAAGTGGATCGGTTGGGGACTAGTAATATTCTCTGGTTATCAGCCACGTCTTGGGTACCCTCCGGAGACATGACGAACTTGGTATTAAAACATGAGTTCAAGTGTCCTAGGGAGTTATGAAGCCATGTCTAGTAGAGTCTTGTTTATGGGTGTGCTGTCAACCGCACTTGATAGCAAGAGGCTATAGGACATTTAGAATTGTTTCCCCTCATTCATTTTCTAAATCGTGCTATAGATCTATGCTCTTTGAAAGTTCTATTCTAATTCATGCTTTGCGCATTACAGAATTGCGACCATGCACCCAAAAAGAGTCGTCAGAGGTAGAGAACATCCTGCCAGACAGAATGTCCACATACATGAGCCTCAAGGACATGAGGAGCCCGTGGAACAAGATGTCCCTATTGTATAGCCCCCATAAGATGAGGTCTCAAAAGATGAGCTACGTCAGGCTATTCAAAATCTGGCCCAAGATATCACAACACCTGTTGCGTGACAAGGAGTGGGTCGACAAGATACGCATGACACTTCTAGAGTCCGGGAATTCTTGAAGATGAATCCGCCTGTGTTTTGCAGGGTCTATATCTACTGAGGATCCTGAGAACTATGTGAAGGAGCTTCAGAAAGTGTTCCAAGTGATGCATGTGGTTGATGCTGACAGAGTTGAATTGGCTACTTACCAACTCAAGGGTGTGACTGGACTTTGGTATGATCAATGAAAGAAGGGTAGAGTAGAGGATGCCCCGACACTAACTTGGGCAATGTTTGAGGAAGCTTTCTTAGGGTGCTTCTTCCCAAGAGAATGAAGAGAGGCTAAGGTAAGAGAGTTCTTGAACTTGAAATAGGGCTCTATGACTATGCAAGAAAGAGTATGGGCTGAAGTTCATTCAATTTTCCCAATATGCTCTAGATATGGTTGCTGATATTAGGGGGAGGATGGGAATGTATATGGATGGGCTAAACAGAGGGCCGAAGAGAGATGGGAGGGGAGCAATGCTCGTGAATGACATAGATATAGGGAGATTGATGACCTTGGTGCAACAAGCTAGTGAGGAGAGGAAGTATGATAAAGAGGAGTTCAGAAATACGAAAGTCAAAACATCCAGCCATGAGGTTGGAAAGAAGGGGAATGGAAACCAATTTCCAGCACCATCATCTGCTAGTGCACCTGCACCTAGAGTCGGAAATGATTAGATGTCCCAGAATGTTAGAGCCCATGGATCTCAGTCATAAGCCAGTGTGGCTCAAGGTTCATTGGGTAAGACAACATGTGGCAAGTGTGGTAAATTGCACGTAGGGAGATATCGTGAGAGAAGTGATGTATGTTACAAGTGTGGCCAAGTGGGTCACTATAAGAGAGACTTTCCAGAGTGGGTTGACTAGGCTCAGTCTTCTACACCAACCCCACCAGCTAAAGGAAATCAGAAAGGTACTACGTCAGGCGCAAACGGGGCCACAAACCGTTTGTATGTCATGGGTAGTCGACATGATCAGGAGGAATCCCCAGATGTTGTGACAGGTATGATTTGAGTCCTTTCTATTGATTCTTATGTGTTGATGGATCCTGGTGCCACATTATTTTGTAACTCCTTATTTGGCCAGTAGATTTGATAGAACCCCTGATAGTCTTCTTGAATCCTTTGATGTTTCTACTCTAGTGGGTGAGTCTATTCGAGCTAAGAGAGTCTATAGAGCTTGTGTAGTGTCCATCCATCATAGGGATACTATCATTGAGTTAGATATGACTAATTTTGATTTGACCCTTGGCATTGTTTGGCTCCACGTCTGTTATGCCTCTACTGAATTTATAGCTCCAACCATTAAGTTCCAACAAATGAACCAACACTAGAGTGGAAAGGTGATTCTGTAGCACCTAAAGGAAACTTTATTTCCTATCTTAGAGCGAAAAAGATAATTGGTAAGGGTTGTATCTACCACCTTGTGAGAGTTAAATCTGATGATGTCGAGTCTCCTACTCTTAAGTCAGTCCTAATTGTGAATTAATTTTCTGAAGTATTTTCTGAGGATATGCTCAGAGTCTATCCTGATAGGGAGATTGACTTTAGGATTGAAGTTATCCCTGATACCCAATCTGTCTCAATTCCACCTTATAGGATAGCCCCCACTGAGTTGAAAGAGTTGAAAGAATAATTAAAAGATTTGTTAGAGAAGGGCTTTGTAAGGCCGAGTATCTTTTCTTGGGGTACCCCTATCCTTTTCGTGTGAAAGAAAGATGGCTCTCTCATAATGTGTGTTGACTATAGACAACTGCACAAGGTTACAGTAAAGAATAAATATCTCTCACGTGGATAGATGATTTGTTTGACTAACTTCAGGGTGCCTCTTGTTTCTCAAAGATACCACCAGTTGAAAGTGAGGGAATATTCCAAAGACAGCCTTTAGGACTAGATATGACCATTTTGAGTTCTTGGTCATGTTTTTTGGGTTGACGAATGCCTGCAACCTTCATGGACTTGATGAATAGCATGTTCAGATAGTATCTTGATATGTTTGTGATTGTGTTCATCGACGAGATTTTGGTGTATTCGAGAGATGAAGAGGAGCATGCAAATCACCTCAGAATTGTCCTCCAAACACTTAAGGACCATGAGTTGTATGCACAATTCTCAAAATGTGAATTTTGGCCTAAGTCAGTGGCTGTCCTAGGCCATATTGTCTCTGGTGATGGTATTCGAGTGGATGCTTAGAAGGTTAAAGCAGTTAAGAACTAGTTCAAACCAACCTTTCCAACTAAGACAAGAAGTTTTTTGGGGTTGTGGCTACTACCAAAGATTTTTTGAGGGATTTTCTTCCCTATCTACACCGTTGACTAAGTTGACTCAGAAAAAGGTGAAGTAATGTGAGAGAAGTTTCCAAGAGTTGAAGACTAGACTAACTACTACACCAGTTTTAACCTTGCTGATGGAATAGAGGACTTTGTGATCTATTGTGATGCTTTAAGAGTTGGATTGGAATGTGTACTGATGCAAAGAGGGAAGGTGATAGCATATGCTTCCAAACAACTTAAAGTTCATGAGAGGAACTATCCGACCCATAATCTTGAGTTGGTAGTGATGGTGTTTGCACTAAAATCTGGCGCCACTACTTGTATGGAGTGCATGTGGATGTGTTCACTAATGACAAAAGCTTGCAGTATGTCTTCAGTCAAAAAGAGCACAACCTGCGACAGAGAAGATAGTTGGAGTTGCTCAAGGATTATAACATGAGCATTCTCTACCCTCTAGGTAAAGCTAACATTGTTGCTAATGCTCTTAGTAGGTTGTCAATGGGTAGCACAACCAATGTGGAGGAGGGAAAGAAGGAACTAGCTAAAGAAGTGCATTGATTAGCTCGATTGGGAGTTCAACTTGAGGAGAATAATAAGGGAGGAGTTAATGTTTAGAACTGGTCTGCTTCATCTTTTGTGGAAGAAGTGAAAGAAAAGTAAGATTGAGATCCCGTCATACTCTAATTGAAGGAGCTGTCCACAAACACAAAGTAATGGTCTTCTCCAGAAAGGGAGATGGGGTATTGAGATACCAAAGTAGATTGTGCCTTCCAGATGTTGATTGTATTTGAGATAGAATCATGGATGAAGCTCATAACACTAGATATTCCATTCATCCTGGCTCTACCATGATGTACCACAACTTGAGAGAAGTCTAGTGGTGGAGTTGAATGAAGAGGGATATTGCTGAATTTGTTTCAAAGTGCCCTAATTGTCAGCAAGTGAAAGTTGAGCATAAAAGGCCATGTGGATTAGCTCAGAACTTTGAGATTCCTGAGTGGAAGTGGGAGATGATCAATATGGACTTCATTACTGGGCTACCGAGGTCACGCAAAGAAACATGATTCGATACGGATGATTTTGGATAGGATGACCAGATCGGCTCACTTCTTAGTAGTTAAAACAACAAACATTGCAAAGAAATAGGCCAAGTTGTACATCCAAGAGATTATGAGGTTGCATGGGGTTCCCTTTTCCATCATCTTGGACAGAGGAGCTCAATTTACCTCCCAATATTGGAGATTGTTCCAGAAATGATTGGATACGAAAGTAAATTTGAGCACAACCTTTCGTCCACAGACAAATGGTTAGGTAGATCGTATAATTCAGACGTTAGAGGATATGTTAAGATCCTATGTTCTTGATTTCAAGGGAAATTGGGATGAGCATCTACAATTGATTGAATTTGCCTATAACAACAATTATCATGCAAGCATTCAGATGGCTCCCTATGAAACCTTATATGGGAGGAGATGTAGATCACCAATTGGGTGGTTTGAGGTTGGAGAAGCATAGTTGATTAGGCGTGATCATGTCCATAAATCACTGGAGAAGGTTAAGGTCATTAAAGAGAGGTTAAAGACTGCACAGAGTCGCTAGAACTCTAACATTGATGTGAGGAGGAGAGATTTAGAGTTTGAGGTAAATGATTGGGTATATTTGAAAGTGTCATCTATGAAAAGTGTCATGAGATTTGGGAAGAAGGGTAAATTGAGTCCACGCTATATTGGACCTTATCAGATTATGAAGAGGATTGGGAAGGTCACTTATGAATTAGAGTTGCCCTCCGAGTTAGATGGAATCCAGTGTTCCACATGTCGACGCTGAAGAAATGTTTGGGAGATCCTAGCTTGGTGATCCCTGTGGAGAGCATTGGAGTGAAGGATAGCTTGACCTACACAGAAATTTCGGTCCAAATCCTTGATCGTCAGATTCACAAGTTGAGAACCAAAGAGACAGCTTCAGTCAAAGTCCTGTGTAGGAATCAATTCGTTGAAGAAGCCACATGGGAAGTTAAGGAAGAGATGAAAGTAAAATATCCGCACCTATACATGCCAAATGATGAGAATGTTGAAGGTAAATTCCTTACCCTTCACTAAATTGATTGTCTTTTCTTGAGTTGATTGTCTATTCTTGAGTTAGAATAGAGTTGATGATGATTGAGATAGAGTCAAGAGATTCATTGATAGATATGAATGTTGAGATGATTTTTATTCTATTTGTGCCTTGATACCCACTTTAATCATCATTTGAGGACGAATGATCCCAAGGGGGAGATGATGTTACACCCGATAAAATTAGCGAAATACCTCTAGAATAGAGATGTGTGTGTAATGCGTCTTCCCATGCTCCATTCTCTAACCCGTCACTAGATATACAATCAACATGAAAAATTGAGTGAGAAAATGGTCTTGTCCGAATTTTAGAGCCATCGAATTCAAATATAATTTTTCAATCCAAAACGATTTCCGGTGTTGATGCACGCCCAAGTCGTGACACGCCTGGGACATGGACCAACACTTATATTTTATTTTTTTTTCGACGGGAATTGAAAAACTTATTCAAAAATTTTTTGAAAAAAATGTATAGGTGGATACCTAGTCTGTGACGCGGAGTGGGCATTTTTTGAGTGAAGTTTTTTCGTTTTGATTTAGAGGCATTCCGATCAATTCCCAACCCCTCCTAAACTCAAAACACGATCAAATTTGGTCTTTTTAATGCCTAAATATGGTCTTAACTCCCATTCTAAGTCCTTTTCTAAACAGTTGAAAGACTAGGGCTTGAGAGAGGAGGAGAGGGAAGCGCAGATTGAAGAATTCAAAGGCAATTCTTGGAGTTGATTATTGATAGCTTCATCCCAGGTATGTAAGGTTAAACTAAAAGCATGTGATTATTCTCCAATGTGATCCATAGATGGTCTTAGAAGAGAGTTGAAGGTCCATGAGTCTACATACGTGATTCTTGATTATTTTTCTTGAAAATTATATTTATTACATCTACTTTTATATGTTGATGATCATCATAAACTTGTTTTCTTGAATTGAATATTTTTATGAGATATTGCATAAACCCTATGTGTTGATTATTGAAAGCATGCATGAATGAAGATAGATATTGAGTTTAGAGCCTTGATTGAGAATGTCGATTGTAAATTGTGATTGAGAATGTGAGAAGGGTGATATATTGATAGTACTTGATGGTTCATGAGTATTCCCAAATGAACTCTAATGATTTGTTTATTCGATTGTTTCCTGATGATTGTTCTACGTCTTGAACTGTTGCTTGAGATGTTGACTGATCAGATGATGAGAGTCTCTATGAGACTGATTGAATGATGAGTGCCTCCATGAGGCTAATTTGAGATGAGTTGATTGAGATGATTTGATTGGAAGGATTGTCTTGTGAGCATTGAGTCTTGGGAGGAGTATCGAGTACCGAGAGTAAAAGTTTATCCAACTCACACTCATCAAATTTAGCCAAGCATAGGTTAGGATTAGGACCATCATATCATATTATGTTAAGGTTCCCTCTGATTATAAGTCCCTAAAATCAATAGATGACTTATAGATTGCTATCTCCATTTGGACTTGTCCAAATGGTTTTGTTTCGTTCCCTACCTGGCAAGTACGGAACGACTGTAGCAAGATCACACGCGACTCAGACAAGAATCCTACATCTTACCCACCTAGTGCTGTTCTGATTGAATTTCAAAGATCTTGCTCGCTGTCAAAGCGTATTTTGTGAAGTGTTCTCCTGCCCCTCTCACCTGAGATAAAGTCAACTGGAAACCATGATCGGATTCGTGGTTTGAAGATGATGATTTGAAGATTCATTCGACAGAGAAGGGTGTCTTGGTTGCCGATACCGAGGTTGAATGAATCATTCCACCTGGCAACAGCAAAAGTGTAGTTTGGCACAAGTCATGTTGCTACCTCGGGCTTTACGCAATCGATCAGAAGTAAGATTGTTATACAGTCATTGACTCATAAATGATTATTGTCGGATATGAGAAAATCCCAGAATATTCTCAAACTGAGTACTATGAGTTGAGATGAGTCTGATTTGATTGATGAGGTTTGATGGGTTGGTGGGTCACTTGTCTACTCTTTATTCTTGCTTTGATAAGCATTTAACATATTGATTGTTATTATTCTGAGTAGATTATTGTTTTAATATTATTCCAACTATTTCGATTTCATTAAGCTATTTTACATAATGTATATTCCACGTACTGACGCCATTCGCTGCTGCATCATTTATCATGTAGATATAGGGATTATAGATTATCAACAGGCGCACCGTTGAGGATCTCTGACGTTCAGATGATTGGTGAGCCTTCCCTACTCTAGATGATTCATTATGTTATTTTCATCTTGCTTTAGAGTTAGACATTTACTAGCTTATTATTGATTGATGTAGCCATGAGTCTGTCATTAGCACCACCTGATAGTGATAGAGACTTCATAGACAGAGTCAAATGTTGATTGTTAAGATTGTGAGTTAGTTTTTTCTACTAGCCTTCTATTACATTATTATTATTGTTTTGAGACTAGATGATAAGATGTGCCCATTTACTTTGTCTTTGTCTTCCGCTGACTTGTAGAGTATTGATCAAATGATTATGATGAGGCCAAGGGGTTCGCTTGGGGACTAGCAATAGTCTCTGGGTGCCGACCACATATTGGGTACTCTTTTGGGTGTGAAAATCTTGCACTCTATTTTCACCAAGTTGGACACACCTGAAATGAACTTGTTTATACAGGCTCTAGGATCCGCTACAAGAGAAGGAGCATACTTAGACAACTTTGTGAACTTTATGGCATACTCTCTCACACTCATTGAACCTTGTTTCAAATTCATAAACTCCACAACTTTCGCTTCACTTAGATCAAGAGGAAAGAAGCAATCAAGAAAATCAATCCTATCCAATCAACGGGTCCTTCTTCAACATTCCTTTTGGATTTCCATTGTGTGAACCAAACTTGAGCAACTCCCTTTAGTTGGTAAGCTGTCAACCCCACCTTCTCTTTGAAAGATACCCCTATAATATCCATAATTTTGTAGACCTCATCAGTAAACTCTTGTGGGTCCTCACCTACCTTGAAAACATGGAACTCCAGAGGATTCCTTCTAGTAAAATCTCTTACCTAGAAACGTGGGTAGGAGTGTTTGGAGAAGTAACAACTTGGGCCAACATAGTGAAAATGACCATAAACTCCTTATTGGTCACTTGATCGACTTGAGGAACTTGGGGAGCCAGAGGAGTTTTTTCCTCATTGGTATTAACTCCGCTAAGAAATGATGCATGTCATGGAGCCATTCTTTGAAAATTTCAAAGGACAAGTATTAGAGGGAAAGAGTCTTGAAGGCACTACATAGATCATAAAGAAGTGAAGATTTTCTAAACGTCTCATAGCCTCCTATTCATGGATGTGGCGCGCTTCACATCTATGTATAAGACTCTACTTGACGCGGAATGTTGGACTCCTTAGGATGCTTTCAAACCTTGTGCACTGATACCAAGTTTTTCACAACCAAAACCTAAAGCCTAGCCATGACAATGGAAAATGTGACACTCGAAGGCGTTTTATCCAACCTCTGTTCATATCATAAGCATATATAAGGTAAATAAGCAATCATAAGAGTAAGCAAGTAGAACATAGCATCATAAGAGTCAAATGTTTCTTTTTAGGGAGAATTATGAAATTTTTTTTCCAATACATGCCTCTACATACTTGATCTTAGTGGGGACTAGAACATAGCTTTACTAGTTCACCCTTAAAATTAGAAAGTACAGAAGTCTTAGAAATATCAATATAAGCAAGAAAAATAAGGGCTTGTCCCTGAAGTGAGAACTCACCAATCTTTAATAGCTACACCAAAAGCTAGCCACAATAGTGAGTAATAGAATAGTCATCCGTCCCTACATGGTGATATAATATAGGCAAGAGTATGCATTAGTATGTTGGAATGCACCAATTATGTAAGCATGTTATGTATCAATGAACATTGTACATTATAGCAATATTTATATACATGACAATAGAATAAGGACGAGATATGTATGAATTAATGCACCTTTAAAATCATGTGGGAAAGTGTAATGCCATGGATCTTAAGCTAAGACTTGAGTCCTTTCTCATACGCGTATAGGCTAAACTTGATAACTTCTAATATGGTGGTATCAGTTAGTAGGTGTTCGAAGTAAATTAGATGTGGTTTGGGGTCATAGAGCATCTCTTACATCGAGCCAAAACCAAAGGATTCCAATCGGCCAAGTTTCGATATGAGTTCGTATAAGGGTTGACTTCAAATAGTCATATCTTTTAGCACATTATCAATTAGTGAGAAACTACCTACCAAATTGTAGATATTTAAATTATCTTTTGCAACTTATCTAAATTTGCCTTATTCCGAGTTTGGAGTAAAAGGTTGCGACCATTTTACTGAAGCCAGTCGAAGTTGTCAATTTCGACAATTTGGAAAATGGGCCAATTTTGACTGCTAAATTGTCCCAAAAACCTTTAAAATCAGTCAAAAAGGGCAACCGAAAGGTCCCATTTGTCTTAACACTAAATGGTTCGACGATGGGACCCTTGGGTAGTTGATTTTGCCCTCGA
>JAPFFP010043571.1:0-13123 GCA_026153255.1 Solanum medicagineum | reverse complement strand
AATGACATAATAAAAATTCCCATATGAGGTCAATGTGGGTCCTACTTTGCAATTCCATATTTAATCAATTTGCATTGAGAGGTTGAAGATGCACCAACAAGCCTCGGGATTCGAATCGAAGGTTATTCTAGACCAAACTTGACATTCTGGAGCTAACCACGCTATCAAAATTTATATTTTGACACATTTTCCAAGAGTGTTGACTAATGTCAATTGTTAGTCTATTTTGAAGATTGAAATACAAAACTCGACACAAATTAACACCAAAAACCTTGATACTTTGACTGACCATGCGTCTAACATAATTTGGTCATTTCAGAGTTGAAGGAACTATCAGAATTCCATTCTAAGGTTGTTTACTCAAACTTTACTAGTACACTCATTTTTTCAACTTTAAAGTGAACTTTAAGATGAAAAACTGCACAACTTCTAAATGAACAATCAAGCGACCAAACTATCGATACCAGTGAGTCATAAATAACTTGGGGTTGCTATAGGAATTTTCCACTCAATGCACGATATGCAGAAACATAGAAATGACCTGGAGGGTCATTAGAACATCCACTACTACAAAAACTTTTGTCCACAAAATTAACAATAAGGGCATACCTTAGGACTCAAATAGGATAGGGTACTGCTCCCGCATGTCTCACTCTGTCTCCCTGGTGACCTCCTTAACCGGATGATGCTTCCACTAGACTTCAACCATAATTGTCGACATCTTTGGCCAATATGGCTACCAACTCCTTAACAAATGCCAATCAATCATATAATTCAACAAAATCATACTATAACACATGAGATTCATTAGGAACATATCAACATAACATCAAAACATGGAAAATTAGATATATAGTTGAATATGCTAGGGGAAAAGCCAACACATAAGCAACGACACCAACTCTCCTCAGAATCTCAATTAGCCTGATATACCGGGCGTTAAGCTTACCCCGTTTACCAAATCTCGTCACCCTTTTTAAGGGTGATCCCCATAGGTATACCCAATTACAAATGTCAAAAGATAAAGGTTTGTATCTCCGATTAGCATAACTCTAGTGAGGACTCTGTACTGTCCTCAATCTATCCAAAAACATGCAGATACAACATAGGTCCTCCAGAAATAGATAGTGCCATACAACCTAGGCGTTGTGGACTCAAACTAGCCAATAGGAGTAAGGAAATGCCTACATATAAAGCCTTGAATGGTGCAATCTGAATGCTGGAACAATAGCTATTATTACAAGCAAACTCGGTAAAGGCAAGAACTGATCCTACTGGCCACTAAAATCTAATACATAGGTCCGCAACATGTCATCAAGCACCTAGATAATACACTCTAACTGGCCACTAGTCTGTGGATGGTATGTTGTACATAGGTCAAACCTAGTGCCCAACTCTCTCTTGAAATCCCTCCAGCAGCTAGAGATGAATTGTGAAACCCGTTCTAATATAATGGACATCGGCACACAACGAAGATAGACTATCTTCTGAATGTATACACGAGTTAATCGCTCAACACTATAAGAAGGCCATACTGGAGTAAAATGAGTCGACTTTTTCAGTCGATTAATGATGATATTGATGCTATTTATACCCCAGGAAGTTTGAGGTAATCCTATCATATAATTCATAGTAATCCACTCCTACTTCCACTCAGAAATGGGCAATCCTGAAGTGTTCCGCTGGGCCTCTAATGCTTGGACTTTACCTTCCAGCAACTCAGACAATGGATACGTAATTGGCTATATCTCTACACTTACTTTCCCGCTAGCAATGTTGTCTCAAACCCTGATACATCTTTGTTATACCTAGGTGGATAGAGTACCTATTGTGAGCCTCGTGTAAAATCACCTATATCAGACCATTTGGGAACACACAATCAATCATCAAATCTAAGGACTCCATCTGAATCTATAGTATCATGGCTGTTAGATCTCTAAGGGTTTCTAATGCCCCATTGTCTATTGTCTAGTATATATCTAAACAAATAAGGTGAATTGGGCCCAGTGAAGTCTAACATCAATATGGAGCTTGAAATATCTAACCTCACCATCTTATTACCAAAGGAATAGATATCCAAGGGCAAAAGTCTCTCTATCATAGGAAAGTAAGCTATGTTATCTATACTAATCGACTTTCAGTCAAGGTATCTGCCACTAAGTTTGCCTTTCCCGGGTGATAAAGAATGGAAAGATTATTGTCAGCTAATAACTCAATCCAATACCTCTGCCTGAAATTAAATTCTCTCTGACTTATAATATATTACTAGATTTAATAATTTGTATAAATCTCACAGTGGACTCTGTATAGACAATGTTGATATATCTGGAGTGCAAAACCTACTGCCGCCAACTCTAAATAATGAATAAGGTAGTTCTACTTGTAAGGGTGCAAATTTTTTGGAGGCCTAGGCAATAACTCAATCTCGCTGCATCAAAACACAAACCTAGGCTAATCATGGAGGCATCACAATATACTGTAAACCCTCGCTCTCAATTGGAAGAGTTAGAGTGGGAGTTGTAGTTAGTAAGTTCTTGAGCCACAAAAAGCTAGACTCATACTAGTCAGAACACACAAATAAAAAACTTTGGTGAGTCAAATGGTTCGGCAGTGCAGCAACAGTAGAAAAATCTTTGACAAAAAGTCTATAATATCCAACAAAACGGATAAAACTCTTGATCTTACTAATAGATGTGCGCCTTGCCCAACAATGAATCACCTCAATCTTAACTAGATCTACCATAATGTGTCTTCAAACAATCTTAACTAGATCTGCCATAATGTTGTCTTCAAACACCACATGCCTTGGAAACTCCATTAACTCTAACCAGAACTCACACATAGAAAACTTAATATACAACCTGTGGTTTCTTAATGTCTAAAGCACCGATGCTGAGCAGGCTTACCAAAGTTCTGGGAATGTTCTAGAATATCATAGATCAATATTATAACAAACAAGTCTAGATAAAACATGAATACATGAGTCATTAGATCCATAAAGTCTACAGGATCATTAGTCAGCCTAAAAGATATAACCAAGAATTCATAATAGCCATCATGGGTCTGAAGGTTAGTCTTAGGAATATTTGTTGCCCTGATCCTTAGCTGATGATATCCCAACCTCAAATTGATCATAGGAAACACTACAGTTCCCTATAACTGATCAAAAAAATCATCAATATGTTGCAAGCAGTAACAATTTTCATTGTTACCTTATTTCGGGTCCTGTAACCAATGCACATATGCAGAGCCAACTCCTTTTTCTTAACTAACATATTAGGAAATTCCTGAGGAGAAATATATATGAAACAACCCCAAAAGTGGTCAAAAATATGCCTCGAAAATGCCCAAAATCATAATTTGCATATATTTCAGATTTCGAAAATCAAACTTCATATTCTTGATCAGGGAGGAAACTGAGTAGGAAAAGGGACTAACCCTGATTTTAGAGCGAACGATTCAAAATTTTAATTTTCAAAGTGTCGAATTCTAGTGAGGAATCCGCGATGCAGGCGCGATGCACCTCTGTATATTTTTCTATACAGATTTTGAAGTTCGGTCCAAGACTTTTGAGTCATGGACCTAAGTGTTCTGATACGTGAAAACACCTATACTTAGTCTTATTTCACACTCATATCATTCAAAACATTCCCCAATGCTCATCCAAACACTTAGCCAAATATTTCACTCCTAAATTCAAGTCTCAAGCTAATCCTATCTAAGGATTTCTTCTCAAGCTTCAACTCTCAATCTCCAATCTTCTTCAAGGATTCTCCAAAAGCTAAGGTATGTGAGTTTCTTTCATTGGTTCCTTTCACCCATGATGCACAAGCTTACTTTTCTTAAATATTACATAATTTAAAGTTGATTTACTCATGGGTCTTATTTAGTATGAAATTCACTACGCACTATGTTGGAGTTTATGAAACTGTGATTGTTTGGCACGTTTTGAGTTATGGATCTGGGATCGATTGTGAGAGTTGATGAAGGGTTTTGATGTATATTGTTTGAGGGTGTTCCCAAGTACTGAGTGCTGATTTTAAATTGGATTTACTTGTACTCACTCTTGAATTGCATAGTTTTATACTAACACTGCACACCCGCCAAGTGTTTGATAAAATATCTGATTTATGCTTCTTGAGTTGTTGAAGGCCTAAAGCTTGACATATGAGATATATGACTTTCTGATGATGAAAGTACATTTTATATGTGTCAGTTTCATGAGAAGCTTCTATAGTGTTACATGCTGACCATAACCTTGTTGAGGGGTTGGTACCCAGGTCATAAGTCTGAACACGACTTGTAGAAAGGTCTCATGGATTAGAAGCCAATTTTTTAAGAATGCAAAGTAGGAAGCCTAGATACAGATCGTGGATCTTTGTACGACCCGTAATCCAATTAGTAGATGCTATTGAATCCAGTTTTCCTGTTCTATTTTTTATTTATATTTTTGTAATTATAAATAGATTTTTACGTCTTATTGATATAGAGATGTACGAGAGAATTGAGAAACGATTTTGGGACTTCATATTTTGTGATTTTTACATTAAAAAAAATACATGTTGTTTCTTGTGGAGAATTTTAGGATTTCTTGTTCTTAATTTCATCATTGTAAGTGTTGAATTATATTATTCTATACTATGATTCTTTCATCTACAATGATTATTAATTTCACCCAAGCTACACCTCCTTTTTGATGGTTTAAGCAGTGATTGTCATGATATATAACTTAACCAAGGTTATGGTCGAGTCCACATTTAATATGGTCAGAATCAGAGTAATTGTAAGCAAGTTGAGTGAATTAACCTACTTATCTCCCGAAAAGGGGGTTTGTAATTGTAAGAAAGTAAACCTAAACTAGAACAAGTGTTGTGAAACCAGTGAGAGAAGTAACTAGGGTATTATGTTCCCTATGAATTCCTAACTTTGTATTTCCAAATAATCATAATCTTTTCTAGTGTGCAGTGTCAAAATGGTAAGTTAAGTTTACCAAACCCTTTGATCCAGGCGAGAGGTAAATTTTACTATGTGATTTGATCAATCCCCACAATGTAACACTACTAACCCTTACCTATTGTTCCGGAACAACCTCCCCTGGGTCTAGTTTGGTTGATTAGACGAGAGGGATCGCATCGAATCCTGTTAATTAACCTCTCTTCCTATTCATTACTACCATGATTTAGTCAGTAAGAAGTAGGTTGGTTCTAACTTTGACCACATTTAAAAATCAATCAAAATGAATAGAGTTAATTAATGCATACATGCACACTTTTCAAGAATTATGAATTAGCTAGCATTACTTTGTTAGTTCTTCATGGTTTCCACAACCTTAGTTGTGGATTTAGCTATGCATAATCATTGTAATGAAAGAATCATGATATTGAATAACATAGTTAAGAACGTACACTGATAAAGTTAAGAACAAGAAATCCCCAAATTCTTCAATAGAAATCACAAAGTAATGCTTTTGATGTAAAAATCACAAAGTATGACATCACAAAGTTGTTTTTCAATTCTCTTGTGTGTTTCTCTATTAAAAAGACCTAAAAATCCTATTTATAATAACTAAAATACAATTCCAAAATAGAATAGGAGAACTGGATTCAGCAAGCTTTACGATCTGGGGTATGGGTCGTACAAAGTTCCACGACCCATACTTGGGCTTCGTACTCTTCCTTTTTCAAAAACTTATGTCACTTCTATGAGACCTTTCTACGGACCATATTCAGACTTATGTACCATATAGGGTTTCGTCTAACAGCTTTCTAGAAACTTGGCCTAATTTGATCCTCAAGGCACGAAATCAATCCACAACTCGTACAATCTTCCATGGCTCATATCACAGTTCATGGATGCAACTTAAGTAAATAATACCTCTATTGTTCTCAATTACAAAATGCCTCTATAGCTCGTGGAAATATCCACAGCCCATAGAGTGCTTTGTAGTTTCTCAAAAACTCAGAATCTACAGCACTTTTCCTATAATCATGCCAAATCCTATAATCCTGAAAAACAAATACAAAAACACATCCAACCCATTAACATCGCTTTGAGAACACACAAAATTTCATGTTTTAAGTATCAATAGTGTTGTATTTTGACAGCACATCAACACCCTCAACTTAGAAATTATTACTTGTCCTCAAATGACAGACTCAATCTGCAAAAGCAGTATAGTGATACACAAACCTCAATCTAATGACATAAATCATCTCCAAATCTAGCACAAGTGCCCGCACTACTCATTAATGCATATCAAATAGTCATCAAGCAAAATAATACAGATTAATACATGTGACAATGCAACTATAACAAGCAAGGTAACCAAATATAAGAAACAATCACTAAAATAGCCTAAAATCAACAGTGTAATGCAAGTGCCTTCACAAAAAGAAGTCCCATATCCCGCTCATGATAGTATTTTTAGATTCGATAGTTGGGACTAAACAAAACCACTCACACTCACAATAGATAAATAAACACTGTGCTTGATACCATATGCTTGCCCTTATACTCACAAATATGACCATCAACTACTTGGACTAGGGCCACTAAAGGACTTTCTTGTCTTGTAATGTAGGCTTGGGGGGCTTTGGTATGATGTTTTAGGAAAAAATGACTAATGACCCCCCTTGACACTGCATTATTCTACACTTTTTTCCTACCAGCACTATTATTTTTTAATTCATTCTCCCCTTCTCCTATTTTATGTTTTTCTGGATGTCTTACTCATATTTTTAACTCATTGCTTTTTATTTTCACATGTTTAATTTTTAGCTCATTATTTAGGCATCTACTCATTTTCTTGCACTGATAGTACATTTCCCACCTTTTTCATTCACTAGCTTCCATCCCATTTAGTTTGCTTTTCCTTACACCAGCCACCCTCAACTTAGGCTTTTGGCCTGAGTTGAGGTGCATAATATCCAACCTATGAACAAGGGCCACTTTTGGTAGCTACTCTCAACTGAAGCTTTTTGCTTCAGTCAAGGTGGACAATATTCAAGGAAAGATTAACGACAAATTCAAGATTCCACATTTAACAAGGCTAGGTAATGTAGGTGTTTACAAAGAAAAGGGTACATGCAGAGCGCAAATATTGGGATCAAGGGTACATCAAGCATATGGTTGGTCATTTAGGTTAAGTGGACTAATATGAATAATGGC
This sequence comes from Solanum medicagineum, assembly GCA_026153255.1. Lineage (NCBI taxonomy): Eukaryota > Viridiplantae > Streptophyta > Magnoliopsida > Solanales > Solanaceae > Solanum > Solanum medicagineum. Next base: position 5,956 of record JAPFFP010043571.1, on the reverse strand, counting down.
ATAAGATGCTTTCCTAACCTACTAACCTACAGTCTGAGTTAGAATAATAGGGAAAGTTCTGCATTGAAACACAATATAAGAATTAAGCAAAGAAAGCTCTCACACACACGACACTAATTACACTATCAATACAGTATCTCAGATCATGTTTTTCATCAAAATTAAAAGTCAATTATCAAAACAAGCATTGTCAATCATGAATATCACATGGTTGTTATCAAGACTACCTAACAGAAAAATAGATGGGCATCATCTTTCACAAAAACTAACTTATGCCATAGACTTTAGTACTATATGCTACTAATACAACTAATACTATTTACACATCCTAAATGTGCCAGCTCAACAAAAAATAAATGTCCTTAGGGAAAGAACATAGGCAAAAAAGCCCCTTAGACTCAAAATGTGGGATAGTTATAAGCCATGGTTTCTCTGAACTTCACCGAGGCCTATAACTACCCACACCATATCAAAAAATATTTCCATTGTCCTCAATGCACAAAATATAACAATGTCAAAGAATAAGGGTCAAAAGAAACATACCTAGGTTCCTAGGTGTCGGTCTCTGCGTATGACTAACCACCCTCAACCTACCTGGTGGTCTCTTCAGTAACGACAACATGTCCGAAGGGTCCAGCACCCCTCATACTCTCTAGCTCACGTGTTAGCCATGCCTCCACATCCTACATAGAGCGAAGTATCACAATATTGAGCTACTACTCTTCTGTCATCTCTGTCTCGTGCCTTCTAACATCCAGTGTCCTCTGAACCTCTATATAAATGTGTAAGTGGTGAATTATTTCCACCTTCACTACTAAACAGAGATGATATATCTGGCACTAGAAAGGGATCAAGGTGGGCTTCTTCAAGGTTGCCTCATGAATCTGCACCACTATCAAGCGGGGCCAATCAATTTCACAGCTAAGTAAGACACTGGACACCAAAATGGCACGATTCAATGTTAAAGTGTTATCTTTATATGTTGGTCAGATCTGCGATCTCACAACAATCCATCAGAATTTATCAGTAAAGCTAAGGTATGTCGGTACTATAGACGTTGATGATGTAGATACCCACTCAGGGTCCTAGCCCTGCTCAGTAATATAATTGGCGAGCTATCCATTCAATGTGGCCTTGCGGGTCGGATCTCTCATCAGTAGTATTTCCCTTGTTTGCCCCAACCTGTGGTCAAACTCTACTGTGGTCTTGGGGGCCTAGTACTTGGGACCAAAACAAACATGAGAGATGATGACATTTGATATATCAACCTCCACTCTCCTCACCTCATGTGTGTCAATCGAGGCTGAGTGAGGGGTCTCTTCCCCTTAGGGGTCAAATCTAGGATAGTAGCAGCAAATGATACATAAACCTCTCTGACAATCGGTGTGGGAAGTACTTCCTAACGACGCTGCGAACTAATATAGGTTGTATTGGGCTATGGCATCCTAGAGTTCAAGGATACTATCCAGCCCAGAAGCAATAATTTGGGGGTTCTCAAAGATAGTATGGGCTTGTCGGCACCACTTGCCTTGTTGGAGGTCATCATGGTGTGTTTGCTACATACCCTGCACACACCACCAATTAGATAGTACATCTAAAGGTATAGGTAGTGCTCAGGGTGCTGAAGAAGAATCAGACTCAGACTCCTCTCCAAATCCGAAATCAGATCCGTCTCTAGAGGAAGTCATCTGTATGGATTGTTATCTATGTCACCTCCCTTGTCAGACAAGGGAGAGGGACCATAATAGCTTGAGTTTAAGGATAACCTATCTATTTAATAGCCACCAGTGTGTGTGGTTTCTCATTTCCCACATCTGGCTGCACACCAAATTCCTTAAGAGACCCACTGGACTCAGAAGTATCCGGGGTGTTCGAGGATTCATCTCTCAATCGCCACTGCATAGCCTAAATCTCCTCCTGGGTATGGGTGCCATCATACCTGAAGTTCACACAATTCACATACTAAATTAGCTCCACAAGTATAGGAAAGAGAAGAAAAAAATACTAGAAAAAGTAACAGAAGAACGTATGAAGGCTCGTCTACGAGCCATAGGGAAAAATATAGGTCGTAGAAAGCCTTCGTAGGTAGCATGGTACAGTAAAACCAATTACTGGAATTATTCCTACAAGACCAGGTATGAATCATAAAATATTCTACGAACTCTTGACTTAGTCATAGATGCAATTCGAGAATTAACATTTCATAGGTATCACCTTACGATGCCCGTCTACAAGTCGTAAACTATGCTACTACCTGTAAAATGTTTTGTATGATGGAATCTCATAAATCCCCAAGCTACTAATTTTACTCATGAGGGGAAACTATCCACGGGCCGTAGAAGACCCTCATGCTTTAAAAATTCCAGCAACTTGGGTTTTCTAAGTCTGTCAAACAAGTTCGAAAACAAACTCCACAATCAAGGCAAAACAAACATATGCAACATCAAAGCATCAATTTCCTGCACTCAAACAATTTCCAAAAAATACCCAATACCCTACATGTGCCAATTATAAAACTACCCTGTCAAACATTAATTTGCACATTAACAACACATTCAGATCATTATTTGACAACTAAAGTTCATGTTATCACTCATACACATGCAACCATATGCCATTTTTTCAAATAATTATTTCAATTTATATCATACAACATGTGACTACGTGCTTTCGAGCAACGACACACAAACACAACATAGCTCATTTCATTAAGCACATTAAACACAATTTCTGGCATTACATGGTTCAATTCAAATGCAATAATTCAATTAAATTCAAATAAGAATTATTTCACAGGGCCATACAAATTACTAGGATCATGGTTTTGGAATACCATTCCCATCAATATTCTAACCCGATGATACAAAAATTTGGTAATATATGAAAATTAGAGTCAAGAACTTACCGAATTTAGACCACAAAGTTGAGAAATTGAAAGAGGAACCCGAAACTAATTGAAACCTAGGTGGCCGGATTCACCAGAATGTTATTGAAAAATATGGGGGCTTGGCTGAATGGTGGTCGGTATCACGGGGAAGAAGAGAGGTTAGCGTATTTTTGGGATGTTAGGCAAGAATTAAGGGTAAAATTATTTTACCCCTCTTTTTATATTGTTGACCGGGTCGGGTAATAATTGGGCTTGGGCCCTACGAAACCTTGACTTCGAGCCATAGAAAATTCTAAGGTCTATAGAATATGGTTCTATAGTGTGCCTAACCCTAGTTTTAGATATTGTCATCACGGACCTATCTACGGGTCATACATGGACATACGACTCGTAGATTGGGTCGTAGAAGCTCCCAACACTTCGACAATTTTAGGAATCTTACCTGGGGTCCATGAGCCCCATTTTTACCCATAGTATTATCTATAGTCCATAAAGTTGGCTTCTGGACTAGAGTGTACAAAAGTTTACTTATCCCAAGTGTTCTACGAGTCAGTGTACGAGTTGTAATGTGAACCACGGCTCATAGAACTAGTTATAGAACCACTTCTTGATTCTTTTTCATCCCAAGTTGGCTGACTTAGCTTTAACACACTATTAACCTATATGCCACTAGTCCAAAGTCCAAAAGTTAAACCTAGAACACTAAAATTAAGCTACCTACAAGTCCAAAAGCCAAAAATAAAAGCAAAACACTACTATTACATCAAATATTTGGGTTGCCTCCCAAGTATGCCTGAATTATTGTCACGACATGACTTGGACCACTTGGTTACACGGACTTCACTAAGTGTCTAAACTTCCATCTTGAAATGGACGGGGCTTTTCATAAACTGACAAATTTTGAAGATGACTTTTTCATTATTCAATCAAAACTTGAGTTGTTTTGATTCTATATCCACTAGTGCTTTCGCAGTGGCTAGGAAGGGCCTTCTTCAAATTATTGGGGCTTCAAAGTTGACCTCGCAATCAAAGATCACAAAGTATATGGGAAATATGAATATTTCCACTTTGACAAGGACATCATATAATATCCCCACAGGTTTCTTTACCATTCTATCATCCATCAACAATTGCATTTAGGGGCTCCCAAGGGTAACTTATTGAAAATAGCAGGAAACATTAGATTGATGCTGGCGCCTAGATCAAACAATGCCTTTGCAAATTCAACATCTCCACTGGTGCAGGGTATGGTCAATGCTCCAAGATATTCTCTCTTTTGCACTAAGGATCTTATTGCTATCACACTGTAATGCTGAAGCTCTTCAGAGAGCTCTTGGCTCATAGTCCGCTTCTTCATTACCAAGTCCTTCATGAACTTTACATACCCAGGTATCTTCTCCACTACCTCAATAAGAGGGATTTTGATGGAGAGTTGCTTCATCATAGAGATAGAGTGCTGGAATTTAGTATCCTCCTTTTTCTTTTTGTGTCTCTAAGGGAAAGAAGGGGGAGGTCTAGGAATGGGTTTCAACTTCTGTGGTGTCACTACTGTATCACTCACCCCATCTTTGGTATGATTATCTTCGGTCATTGCATCCTGGCTCTCATCCTTCTCCTCGTGAACATCATCATCATCAATTGGCATCAGAGGGTCAATGTTCTATTTGTTGCCATGTGTCATCACTTGCAAACACCACCCCTCATTTTTTGGGTTTTGAACTGTGTTGCTGGGCAATGTACCTTTTTTATGCTTGTTTAATTGAGTCAAGATTTGATTGAATTGATGCTCCAGCTGCTTGATAGCAACATAATGAGAATCTATTTTCTAATTAATGTTATAGGTGTTAGCTTTCATTCTCTTTAAAGTCTCAATTTGAGTGTTAGCCTTCTTCAATAATTGATCGAACGTCTCCTCAATTTGAGAGCTACCAACACTAGAGTCTCGATTATATGGTGTAACATATAGACTATTTTTGTAACCATCTTTGCATCCCTAGTCAGCATCTCTATCCTGGCCCTTGTTCCTGTCATAGTAGGCTCCTCGATAATTGTCTTTGAATGCAGCATCCCTGCTAAAGTTTCGACCTTGGTTTCCTTCACATTGGCGCAATAGTCCTGATTGGACCGTTGGGCGTTGGTTTAGAAACCCGCCATCTGATCAGTGATGAAGCAAGTGTCCTTCTCATAGTAAGGCTCCTCGTACGTGGGTCTTCGTGAAGGCTGATGAGCTATTGCATTCATACATTCATGGCTCTGCTTTATCAACAAATCTAGATTGGTACTAATCCGAGCAAGCTATTGCATCATATCCTTATTATTCTTTGCCTACTCCTAACTAATATTTATTGAGAACAAGCTTTAGCTGTTGACTTGTCTCTTATCCCTCATGCACAGTTTGTCTTGACCACTTTTTCCAACCTTTTAGCCATCACCGAAACTAGACAATCTAAAAATGAGCCTGCCATGATAGTGTGAGCAATAACTTGGCTATTTTCATCCATGGCTCAATAGAAGATTTCCACCAAGGTATTATTCACAACCTTGTGGTCATGGATATTCCTTAGTCACTTTCTGAACCTCTCCCATGTAGTGTTGATCGAATCACCAGGCAATTGCTCGAACTTGTCGGTCTTGTCCTTTAACTTCAGCTACTTTGACCTCGGAAAGAACTTCAGCAAAATAGCCTTTTACATTTCTTCCCAACTGGTGATTGAACTCTATGGGAATTTGGATAACAATAGTGTTACTTCACCTATTAGAGACAATGGAAAGATATGGAGCCCAACGACATCCATAGATAGATTCTAACTTACCATCATGCTCTTGCAGACGAAGACAATATTGTGTAGATGGTTCTGCGAATCCTCTGATGCTAAGCTTGCTAACGACCCATCATTTTGCAGTATTTGAAGTAACCTACTAGAAACAATTAACTTCATGTCGTCCGGTAGTGGAGGTAACACAATAGCTCCAGTGACATCCATCGCTATAAGATCAAGCCTGTATTTGATTTCATGTGTGAGCAACAGCATGAAGATCCTATGGTGGTGGATTAACATCCTTAAGTGG
>JAPFFP010043570.1:0-10712 GCA_026153255.1 Solanum medicagineum | reverse complement strand
ATTGTGCGTGGTATACTATCTGGGCTTATGGGGGCTCGGGCCATTCAGGCCTTAAACCTACGTACAGCTCGACCCTGTAGGATATCGGGTTCAAGGACTCGGTTGATTACCCGAGGAACCACAGACCTATCCATACCCTTATTGTGCGTGGTATACTATCTGGGCTTATGGGGGCTCGGGCCATTCAGGCCTTAAACCTACGTACAGCTCGACCCTGGACCATATGATATTGAGAGTTAGGTTCCATGATGATTTAGTTCAGTGAGAGTTACAGGGTGGGCCTACTCCATCCTTATTATTTGGTATGATTGCACTTCACCTTGGCCGGTTCGGTTGGGGTTGGATTTACTAGATTTGTTATAGTATCTATTTTTAGCTTTTATATGTATATTATTTCACTCAGTTAGCCGATGATGCCTACTAGGTGCCTTATTCTGGTACTCATCCCTACTTTTTGCAACATCCCATTGTGCAAGCCTAGGTTCTAGTCATGGGCGTTGAGTTTTGGGGGATTTGTGAGTGTTTAGGAAACTTTAGGTAAGCACTGGCTACTTTCCAGTCTCCTTCCCTTTTGTTGGACATCTTTGTATCCAGACACTAGACTTGTACAATAGTGGCTTGTATTTGTAGGATCAATCCTGGCTATGTATAGTACGGTCATTATATATATGTGTCTGAGTGTGTGTGTGTGTGGGTATGTACTTGAGTTTGTAGCTCTGTGTAGTTGACTTCCAGGTTCTGGGTAGGTTGTGGTTATTTATATCGTGATATTTGTCATGTTTGTGACTAGAGAGCTAGAACAGGTACACTGGGGTTGGGTAATTAGCTTTCCTATAGGTGGATCTAACATGCACCTTCATGACTGAGACCGGGTCATGATAAGTTAGTATTAGAGCCTAAGGTTCACTAGTCAAAGTTGTACAGAGCTACCATTTAGTAGCATCCTATGGATAGGCGTGGATACGTCCGTGGCTTATCTATATGAGACTATGGGATGTTTAGAAAATTTACTATATTGTTGATTCTTATTGTGCTATATTATCAATGGTCCTTTTATTATTGCAAATTTGACTTCATCCATTTTTCATAGATATGGCGCATGGAGGATGAGGCTAGAGCTGGGTTAGGGTGGCACCATCAATTTCGGCTAGGAGCATCTTTCGGAGTCCACCGAGCAGAGACCGAGTGCCCCAGTTCTGCCGCAGCAAGAGCCACCAATTCCCCCAGCATCCTTTACAGTTACACCAAAGGCGCAGGCGGCCATTGGCTAGTTCATAGCAGTTCTTGGAACCCTATATGTAACACCTAGGAAGTTCCTAAGCTAAGATTCTAACTTCTATTTTATGAGTATGGGATCATACCGAGTTACTCGAATCTTGAATATAGGTATTAAAGTTTATTCTATAGTGGGATGATAGATTTGAGATGAACTAAGGTCGCAAAAATCCTTTAATACAAAGTTGAGATGAAACTTTCCTTACCGATTGCGTTTCGATGTGGAATTCTATGAAATTGGGTGATCCAATAACTTCAAGGCTATAAAGGTAGGTTAACGTGATTTCCTAAACATTTGAAGTGTGTTGGATATGGTTGGAGGTCATAAGGTCATCATGCCTATCCTAAACAAATGAGACTTTTCTGAACAAATGAATGCGCCTCGGGTCCAGTCAGATGGAAAGAGTTCAAGTGTGCTTTCTTGGACCAGTTCTTCTCAATCGAGCTTAGGGAGGCAAAGTTCCAAGTGTTTATCAACCCTAGGTCAAGACAAGTTCAAAACATTTCAATTGGCTAAGTTTCAGTGTGAGTTCATTGAAGAGTCAAATTCAAATATCATATCTCTTAGCACACAATGTAGACATTGTAGACATTTGTGTCATCTTTCCAATACATCTTATTTCGCCTTAATAGGAGTTCCGAGTAAAATGTCATGATCATTTTACTAAAGTCTGCTAAATCAGTAAATTTTGGCGATCCGCCGAATAATTCGGCGATGCACAGATTTAGATCATCAAAATGCTTTGAGAAAGCTTAGAAACATTAAAAAAGGGTGAACTAAGGTCCTCATTCAGTGTACCGCTGGACGGGTCGACAATTGACCCCTAGATCGTTGTTTTAGCTGCCGAAACTCATAGAAAGGTCATCTTCGGAGCTCTCCCTTGAGGCATCTTCTGTAATCGAGCAAGGACACCATCAAGATCAAGAAGAAAACATATGATTCGTTGCACGACATAAGATATGAAGAAGTGAGATAATTCCTAGAACGTCATCATAGCCTCCCGCGCATAGGCATAGTGCACATCACACCTATGAATAGGACTCTGCTTGATGCAGCATGTTGGACTCCGAGGATTATTTACAAACCTAGTACTCTGATACCATCTCTGTCATGACCCAGACCAAGGGTCTAGGAGTGACATGAAATGGGAACCCAAGAGTCCCCAAACAAGCCTCAAAGAATCCAAATTCACGTCATCAGTGCAGAAGCATATTCAAATAGTAAGCACATAATTCCAAGGGACGGGAAAGTACGGCTCATGCTATTGGGATATCGTAGGAGAAAGGGATTAACATGGATTCACATAACACGTAGTACGTAAAGACTATGGGGCAAAAAAGTATGACTCATGCTATAGGGCAATTTGGCACTTAGGATCTTCCACTTCATAACACATAATCAAGTCATAAGACTCATAGCCAAATCACATAACAGTATCCAATAGGTAATCAAGCCATAACACAATCTCCAATCATAACACTTAGCATATAAACGTAAAGGAGTTTACATGATGGCCAATAATACCTCTACTAATAAGATAGGTTTGGGGCTAAGACATGCCCCGGGCTCACCCTCGAAGTAAGTAAAAAATAGATAATAACCATCATAGGTAGAAGGATGGTGGTTTGTCCTTGGAAGATGAGACTCACCACAACAAGAAAAAAATTAAGATCCAAACTAGGCGTCGTACGGTGGATTATCGAAATCCTCGGTCCCTATATGGTGAAATCATGTAGGCAAGAGTATGCATTAGTACTTTGAATGTGCTAAGTATGCAGGATGCAATGCATATTACTTACCAGACCTGCAGTTCAACGTTAGATGACAAGGGCATATATTATAGAAAAAATCATATATCCAAAGAAAAGTTATACAATATGCCACGAAACCAATGATGAATGAAATGCAATTCACATATATAGTGGGGATGAGACCTCAAACGACATGAGTAAGACCAAGCGAGCTATTACTTGGAATCCCAATGAAAATCCCTCATCAGTAAAGAGGTGGTCTACTTGCTAAAGGTAAATCATACTTCACCTTACGGGCACCCCCATTTCATACAAAGCAACCTTCCATATGGGCACCCCCATTTCAAAGAGGATTTTCACATAATATCATATCACATTATACTTCACCTTATGGGCACCCCCTTTTCATATGCAGCAACCTTCCTTACGGGCACCCCTATTTTGGATAGGATTCTCATAACCGATGTAAGGCACATAGTTCAAGGAAAGAGAGAGAACCCCCAATCCATCGGTTCTAAGTCATCATCCCATAAGAATACTTATAAATATACATATATATTCTTCCAAAGATGAGTAAGTCTTATCAAATCATTTCAAATACAGGTCTTAGGCTTTAAGGCCATACATCATCCACAATAGTTCATATTTAGGCTCAAAAGCCAAAACACAATTCATAATTCATAATATTTACGCATAGGAATAGCTCATTCACATATACAAAATGGTGCAAGAACCCAAAATGCTTAAAGAGACATAATCAAAAAACACATATGTGGTCACATTCTTGCCATAATCTTATAAAATCATATACATAAACATAATTGAGCTTAACCCACTTTATAATTTTCATAAAAGTTCATTGTTCATGAATGCATATGTTATGGATCAGACAAGAATGGCATGGGTAATATAGATTCAAACTCAATTTCAACAATGCATTATTGGATTCAAGTAAAAACATGAGAAAGTTCGTATTTAAAACATAATATAGACTACCCATGCTCAAAACAAGATTAAAAGGGGACATGCATACATTCATATCTTCGTAAATCTAATGTAAGTCATCATAATATAACTTAAATCAACTTAAAATCAGTAAATAAATATAGCCCATACACTATTTGAATTTAAGGAATCACAATATCTAAAAGCCCAATTTAAAGTACACTAAGAATTGATGAAAATTGCTTGAAAATAGTTCAGGTCTACTTGATTGAAAGGAACCAAGAATTAAACCCTCATACCTTGACTCAATGAAGAAGTTCCAAGAGAAATTTGAAGACGAGTTGAGTTTGTCTTAATTCCGAAATTTGAATTCCACAAAGAGCTCTTCAGAGAAGTTTGAGAGAGTTTAAAATGTGAGGAGTGAATTTTGAATGCTAAGAATAGTGTTTAGGTCATTAGGAAGTCTTTAGGTAGCATAGGAAGTCCCAAAAGACCATCGAATTTACGAAAACACCATTAATGAAACGAGTAGAAAAATTGACTTTCAGCACGTCAATGAAGGGTACACAAATCGTGTGGCACTACACAGTTCGTGTACCAGCCTGTATACCTCACTTAGACAAATTCTTCTCTTGACAAAAGTTCAAAACCATAACCCAACACTTAGAAAAATTTAGGCAAAAGTCACCCACACGGCTAGTGTGAAGCTACACGGGTCGTCTAAGTGCCCGTATCCCCACACTTGGAAAAATTTCATTACAAGTTACGAGGTGGTGAGTTTATACTTAGAAAAGTTTTCATTTTTGAAGCCATACGGTTGGCCATATGGTTCGTGAACCTTCACACGGCCCGTGAAGGTGGCCGTGTCTCAGTACATTGCTTCAAACATTGTTGTTCCAAGCTAAAGGCCATCACACAGCCCTCCACACGGTCCCTGAAGTGTCATGCGGTTGTGTAGGGTCCAAGTGTGATGTGTCTTAGCCTGAAACTCCACGCCAAGGCCACACACTCAAAATTAAGGCCAAGTGTCACACAACTGGAGGCCACACAGGTTGTGTGAGCTCACATGTACCGTGTAGTCTCACTTAAGGTGACACTTGGTCCAATTTTTTTCGAAAAATGGCATTTTCAATCTCTGATGAAGTCGTACAATGTGTAGGTCATTACATCATCTCCCCCTTGGTAATATTCGTCCATGATGTGCATGAATAAGACTTGAAAGGCTCGACTAAAATCACGAAACTTCCAAACACAAGATACAATGCATAGTTCATCATTTGAAAATCATAACGTCATTAGAACTCATGCCGAAACATATTCTGATCATTCAATAACATCATAAAAATTATTTTAATGCACATGTAAGCATGTTTTGCCATGAGACTCGAAAATGAAAGGATTAGGACCACTTGGAGAAGGAAAAACCTATTACCTTAGGCTTAAGAAGATTGGAAAAGATAGGGGTATCACTTCATCATGTCCAACTCCACCTCCCATGGAGCTCTCGCCACATGTTGATTCCTCCAAAGCACCTTAACCAAAGCCACATCCTTATTACGTAGCCGCTTTACTTGTCTAACCAAAATTTCTTCCGGAACTTCCTCATAGGAAAAGCTCTCCTCAACCTCAACAGCTTCCAAGTGCACAATGATGCTAGGATGACCAACTAATTATCTCAACATGGACACATGGAAGAGCGGGTGAATAAAGCCCAAATCTGGAGGGAACTCCAACCTATAAGCCACATTTCCAATTAGCTCCACTACCTCATAAGGTCATACATACCGGGGACTTAGCTTACCCATCTTACAAAAACGTGTCACACCCTTCATAGGTGAAACCTTCACATACACCCAATCCCCAACATGAAACTCAAGGTCCCTCCTCTTAACATCCAAATTGGACTTTTGGCAACTTTGGGCCATCTTCAACCTTTCTCTAATTAAATTAACCTTCTCCATAGCCTCCAACACCAAATCCGGGCCAATGAAAGCCATCTCTCCCAACTCAAACCACACCACTGGAGACTTACATCTTCTACCATACAAAGCCTCAAACGGTGCTATACCAATGCTAGCATGAAACCTATTATTATAAGCAAACTCAATGAGTGGAAGATGGTCATCCCAGTTTCCATTGAACTCCAACACCTAAGCCCTCAAAATATCCTCCAAGGTTTGAATTATCCTCTCGGCTTGCCCATCGGTTTGAGGATGAAAAGTGGTGCTAAACTTAACCTTAGTGCCAAGTCCTCTTTAAAACGACCTCCAAAAGTGGGATGTGAATTGTGTACCTTGATCCGATATAATAGACCTAGGCACACCATGCGACCTCACCAACTATCGAATGTATAACCTTGCATAATCTTCGACACTAAAAGTAGTCTTAACCGGCAGTAAATGAGCAGCCTCAGTAATCCGGTCAACTATAACCCAAATGAAGTCAAATTGCTTTCGAGTCCGAGGCAAACCAACCATAAAGTCCATGTTCACATCTTCCCACTTCCAAGTAGGAATCTCAATGTCTTGAGTCAACCCACCGGGCCTTTGGTGCTCTACTTTCACTTGTTGACAATTAGGGCATTCGAACACAAACTCCAATGTACTTCTTTCAAGTCCTCATACATCTTACTAGATTCCGAATGAATAGAATAATAAGAGTTATGGGCCTCACTCATGATTACTCACCTAAGATCATCGGCATCCGGAACACATAACCAATCTTGATACCATAGTACACTATCTCCCCCTTGGGAGAAAACCTCTATATTCTTGTTGGAAACGAACTTCTTCAACTCAACCAACAATGGATCTAGAACTTTCTTAGTCGTTAAATCAACCACCTCAAAGGATTCGGCCCCATTTTGAACATGGATACAACCATCGTTGGAGTCGGCCAACCTAACACGCAACCTAGCCAACAGGTGAACATCCCTTGCCAACTTGTTCTTCTCCTCCTCAACATAAGAGACATTACCCATGCATAGTCTACTAAGAGCATCGACTACCACATTTGCCTTGCCGGGATGGTATTGTACACTCATGTCGTAGTCCTTTAACCATCTCCTTTGCCTCAAATTAAGATCTCTTTGGGTGAACACATATTGCAAACTCTTTTAATCGGTGAAAATATCGACCTGCACTTCATACAAATAGGCTATCACTTTACCATGTTGCATAAGCACACACCCCAACCCTATTTGAGAAGCGTCATAATACACCACGAATCCATCTAAACCATTAGGTAGAGTCAACACATGAGCCGATGTAAGCCAATCCTTTAAGGTCTGAAAGATTCTCTCATATTCATCTACCCACACAAAAACCTTTTTTGGTTCAATTTAGCCATCAAAGATGCAATAGATGAGAACACTTCAACAAACCTCCTGTAATATCTATCCAACCGAAGAAAACTTTGAACGTCTGAAGGAGTCAATGGCCTTGGCTAATTCTTCACGGCCTCGGTCTTTTTTGGGTCAACCTTTAAACCATCACCAGACACCACATGGCCAAGAAAGGCTACCTCACCCAACCAAAACTCACATTTGCTAAACTTAGCATACAACTTCTTCTCCCTCAAGGTTTGAAGAGCCAACTTGAAATGATCCATATGCTCCCAATTACTTTGAGAATAAATGAGAATGTCATCAATGAATACAACCACAAAACTATAGGCAGTGCATTAGTTAAACCAAACGACATCACCACAAATTCAAAGTGCCCATACCTAGTCCGAAAGGTCGTCTTGGGAATATCACACTCTCTAACCTTCAACTGATGATACCCAGAATGGAGGTCAATCTTGGAGAAATGAGTAGCCCCTTAAAGTTGGTCAAACAAGTCATCGATTCTAGGCAATGAATACTTATTCTTGATGGTCACCTTATTCAACTACTAAGTCAATACACATCCGAAGAGATCCAACTTTCTTTCTTACAAATAACACCAGAGCATCTCATGGAGATATACTTAGTCTAATGAAACCTTTTTCCAAGAAATCCTTCAACTCTTTCAATTCTGTTAGTGCCATTCGATAAGGGTGAATAGAGATAGGTTAAGTGTTCGGGAGAAGATCTATGCCGAAGTCTACTTCCTTTTCAAGAGGAATACCGAGAAAGTCCTTGGGGAACACATCTGGAAACTCATTCACCACAGGAACTGACTCAAGAGTAGGTAGCTCGGACTCCACATCCTTGACCCTAACAATGTGATAAATACACCCCTTGGAGATCAACTTCCGAGCCTTAAGGTAGGAAATAAACCGACCATTAATAGCAGAGTCACTACCCTTCCATTCATTAACGGGCTCACACGGAGGTTGGAACTTGACCATCTAAGTTCTACAATCTATAAAGGCATACGATGCATGCAACCAATTCCTCCCAAAAATCACATCAATATCAAACATTTTGAGTTCCACAAGATCATATGGGAAAACCTTATGCAATACAGAAACAGGACAACCACGATAAACTCTATGTGCAACAACAGATTCACCCACAAGAGTATAAACTAAAAAAAGGCCCCTTAAGATTTCGGGACTCAAACTAAACCTAACAGCCAACAGAGGAGTTACAAAAGACAAATTCGCACTCGGAACAAGGAAAGCATAAACATCAGATTCAAATACTTTTAACGTACCGGTAACAATAACTGGGGCCTCCTCAACCTCCTGACGGCCATGAAGAGGATAGAATCTATAGTTCCTTGGGCAACCACCTTAAGGAGCTCTTGCTTGGCCTAGGGACCTTGAGCCACATGACCCTGACCCTTCTGAGCAACCTTGGGACAATTGTAAATCTTGTGGGTCATATGACCACTACCGAAATAGGCACCCAAATTTTTCTAACAAGCACATATCTGGTGTTTCCTACACTTTTCACATGGAGGATACCCTGATCCACTATCACTTAATACCTTAGAAGGAGTTACCCTAGCATTAGTCACCCGAGCATTGGAACCCTAGCCTTGTTGGAAGCGGCCAAAACCCCCACCTCTAGAACCGGAGAACCCACCATCAAAACGGCCTCTCTTAGGATCATGTACTCTCCTCTCCTTGAGTTTCTCCCCTTCCATTTGTTCGACATACACCATGAGACTAGATATATCCATGTTTTAAATGAGCATCGCTGTACGACACTCTTTTACAAGCTAGTCAGAGATACCAAAAATTAACTTATGTATTCCTGCACGAGGATCAGCCACAAGTGTCGGAGCATACTTGGAGAGCTTAGTGAACTTGAGGGAATAGTCCCTCACACTCATACCTCCTTGCTTGAGGTTGATAAATTCAGTCATCTTGGCTTCCCTAAGCTCGAGGTCGAAGAAACGATCCAAAAAGGCAAGCTTGAACTCCTCCAATTAACAGCATCACCACAAACTCTCTTCATAGACCACTGATTGTACACTAGGCTACATCCTTCAACTGATAGGCACCAAGTTAAACTTTCTCTACTGATGTAACACCCATGAAATTCAACATTTTGGTGAGCTCATCAATGAACTCGTGAGCATCATTATTAGCTTTTGACTAAAAGAACTCTGGAGGTTTCATCGGGGTGAAATCCCTCACTCTAGAGGTTGGAGTGAGATCTCGAGAAAGGTTAGCCTACCTGGCTTGAGTAGTCACCAATTGGGCAAGCATAGAAAAGGCCGTACAGAATTCACCATTAGACATAGGCTCATCCACAGGCCCTTGAGGTGATCGACCCTCATTAGCCGGAGCCGGTCTAGGAGCTCTCCCTTGAGGCATCTTTTGTAATGGAGCAAGGACACCATCAAGATCAAGAACAAAATATACGATTCATAGCATAAAATAAGATATGAAGAAGTGAGATAATTCCTAGAACGTCGTCATAGCCTCCAAATCATAGGCATGATGCACATCACACCCATGAATAAGACTCTACTTGATGTGGTATGTTGGACTCCGATGATCATTTACAAACCTAGGGCTATGATACCATCTCTGTCATGACCCGGATCAAGGGTCTAGGAGTGACATGGCGAATGACAAACCGAAAGTCCCCAAACAAGCCTTAAAATATCCAAATTCACATCGTCGATGCCAAAGCATACTACAATAATAAGCATATAATTCTAAGGTATGGTAAAGTAGGAATCATGCTATAAGGATATCATATGGGAAAGAAATTAACATGGATCCATATAACATGTAGCACATAAGACTAAGGGGCGGGTAAGTTTGACTCACGCTGTGGGGGCAATTCAGGACTTAGGATCTTCCACATCATATCATGTAATCAAGTCATAAGACTCATAGCCAAATCACATAATGTTATACAATAAGTAATCAAGACATAACATAATCTCTAATAATACATAGCATATAAACATAAAGTAGCTTACAAGATGTCCAACAATGACTCTACTAATAAGAAAGGTCAGGGACCAAGACCTAACACGACCTCACCTTCACAGTAAGTAAAATAGATAAAAACTATCATAGGTAGAAGGATGATAATTTGTCCTTGGAAGATAGGATTCACCACAACAAGCAAAAACTTGCGATCCAAACTAGGCGTCGTACGGTGGATGATCGAAATCCTTGGTCCCTACATGGTGAGATCATGTAGGCAAGAGTATGCATTAGTACATTTGAATCTACTATGTATACAGGACGCAATGCCAGGGCCAAGGGGATGTTGTACTGGGACTAATAGGTAAGGGATAGTAATGCACAATATGGAGATAGGCCAAGTCATGTAGTGAAATTTGACT
>JAPFFP010043569.1:0-35802 GCA_026153255.1 Solanum medicagineum | reverse complement strand
CCAAACTTTTTATTTTAAACCCAATTGAGGACTTCCGTCCCCCAACTTAAAATATACACTCCAATAACAATTTAACCCCGCGAACTTACTTAATTTAAATTACGCCATAATTTTTTCAATTAAACGATTAACTTTGACTAATTAATTTACGGGGCCTAACAAATAGTTTTGAAATTCAAACCCACATTTTTTGATTGATTACAAATATTTAAAAATTAAAATGGGTCACTAATTCAAGAAAGTTTATATTTGTGAAATCGATTTTTCCAGTTATATAGAGCGAAATTGATGTTGATAATATAGTATTAGTGTTGCATTTTGGAGATTACTAAAGAAATAGTTGAATGGAGATAATAATAGAGGTGGAGCTTCAATGGAGGAAAGGGTGTATTGGGGAAGACAACTAAATAATGATAAAAAGAATTAAATTTTTAAAAGGGGTCCCACAGTTTCTTAACAATTTTTTTTACATATTTTTTATTTAACTGTCACAAAAAAATTAAAATATTAGTTATATATTGGTCAAATAAAAAATTGTCACGTGGGTGATTTATCATTCAGATTTTTTATTTTTTATTATATCACACACTTTTTTAGGAGAGTGAGTACACTCACTCCGCCACATCACCCTTTATGGGGTAGGGGTATTTAATTCACTTGAAATTTGTTAAGGTGGGGGGGTGTGTGTAAATAAGCACTCGTGTAGTTTAGGTGCTAAAGTAAGTTGTGCTGCCAAGTTTGAGAGGGTTTTTATGTATTATCCCTATTCCTTTATCGTTCTGCTTTGCTTTGCTTTACTACTTATACTTACTATATACTATATACTATATATATTTTATATTAGTTACAAAAATCCCATGCAATGCACGGGCTCAATGATTATTCATAAATTTATTTTTTAATGATATAATTAAACATTATTAAATTTTCTCATTAAGTGCAAAATTAATATCCAATAAATATTATTAATATTTAATTAAATTTTAAATTTAATGATTAAGTGATTTTAAATTTTTATATGTATATTTGTAGTGCTTCTTTTTGACAAAAATATAATCATAAAAAGATATTAGAATAGTTATTTAATTTTATTTGTCTAGTTTAAAGGAAAATTTATTTTATCCTAATTTCAGTATTTATACTAACTTAAAATAATTAATCGAAGTGATATAGCGAAATCACAGTTGAAGCCACTGGTGAAATTATTTATTAGGGGTAATATTATAAAATCATAATTGAAGTAAGTAGCTGCTTTAAAAAGATCAAATAAAAAATCAGTGAAATATTTTTATGGACTCCGCATAATGTATAAGAGGAAGCAAGCAGCTCAAGCAGGCACGTCGATGGAGAGTTGCTTGCTTGGCTGCCCAAACTCGCAAGTCCACGAAATATTTTTATGGGTAATCATGAAAAGATATTAAAATAGTTATTTAATTTTATTTGCGTAGCTTAAAGAGACATTTGTTTTATCCTAATTTCAATAGTTACCTAACTTAAAATAATTGATCTGAGGTGATATGGCGAAATCACAGTTAAAGCTATTGGAAAAATTACTTATTAGGGGTAATATTGTAAAATCATAGTTGAAGTAAGCAATTGCTTAAAAAATTAAAACAAAAATCCACGAAATATTTTGATAGACTCCACATAGTGTATAAGAGGAAGCAGACAGCTCAAGCAGACACGTCAACGGAGAGCTACCTGCTTGCTGCCCCAACTCCCACTTATTATATAAGAGAATATATAAGCATCTTGAAGCAGACACGTCATAGTTGACATCTCTGCTTCAGGTGTCAGACATTTATCAATTGATGTGTCTGTTTTAGTTGTTTGATTTTATTATGTCATTTTATTAAATATTACTTTAGCCATTGTAGTTATGAATTTACAATATTGCATCTAACTAATTATGTTTTCTTAAAGGCGGTTGCCGATTAATGTGCGTGTTTAAACTACTTGATTTTACCATATTGTTTCTGCTAATTATTTCTGCATGTTTTGCAACTATGAGTTTCACAATATTATCCCTAAAATATATTTTTTCTTAAAGGTAACTGTTGATTGACATTTCTGCTTTAACTGCTTGATCGTACATACAGCTGTCAATACGGGCCGGCCCACTCCACCCCATTCGGGCTAGCCCTTACAGGCTTTAGAATTTGACAGGTCAGGTCGGGCTCGTCCCCTTTTTTTATGGGCTAGAAAATAGTTAGCCCAACCCATTTGTGTGTGGGCCGCGGCCTTGTCGGGCCTCTATATTAAAATAAATAGCAACAGGACAATATTACATCGTATTAGTGTTACTATTACTCCCTCTCTCCATCTTTACTTGTCCACTGTACTATTTTGAGATGTCCAACAATACTTGTCACTTTATGAAATCAAAATAATTTCAAACTTAATTTTTAGTTTACCCTTATCATTAATTATAGTAGTTATTTTCTTGTTACATTTTCCAAAACATTGTAATTGTTATATTCAAAAGGTATTTTTAGTTTACCCTTATTATTAATTATATTAGTTATTTTCTTGTTACATTTTCCAAGACATTGTAATTGTTATATTCAAAAGGTGATTTAATAAAATTGTTCATATTATTCACTGCTTCTTAATCTCTATGCTAAATCAATAAGGGACAAGTAAAGATAGACAGAGGGAGTACATATTATAAAAACATAATTTGTATCACAATTTTAATATTTAAAAATTCTAAATGAATTTTGAGTTTGGACTCTTATTATTTTTAATACTCTATTTTATTTTTATTTTTAATTATTTTTTAATTCGGCCCATGGTGGCATCCCAACCCATATTGCAAAAGTCCCACCAAATCAGCAGGCTTATTTAAGTCGGGCTAAAACGCCTATTTTTAAAATGGGATCCAAAAATCATAGCCCAACCCTGCTAAATCTCGGGTTAGGCCAGGCCGGCTCAACGGGCCAAACCCATATTAACCTCTCTAATTATACAATATTACTCATAATAAATCATTTGTTCAACTGCTTTAGCTTGAAATGCCTCAAATTTGTGCCTCGAAAATGCCCATAATAGTAATTTCCTTATATCTCAAAATCTGTGCATGATATCAAAAGTTCGAGTCTATATTCTCGCTCAGGGGCTAAAATCGAGTGGGAAATGGGTACCCGGATTTTAGAGGACCCGTAGTGAAAAATAATTTTCTCTAACTTTGTAAAACAGTGTCAGTCGTGCCCAGGCCGTGACGCTCTTGGGGCGAGGATCAGTGTTAATTTTGTCTTCGCGTTGGGTTCGCGTTGCAAACGAGATACTGACTAGTGTTAATTTTTCCTTAATTTTCCTGTGTCAGCCAGGGCATTGGGTTCATAGCCCCATGCCCACTTATGCATGTAACCATCCATACTTAGCTATTTTTCAACTCTATATCACTCAAAACCCTCATAAAAACCTCTCCAAGACTTAACCAAATATCTCATTTGAATTTCAAGAATTTCAAGCTTAACTTTGGCACTCAAGGATTCACTTCAAGCTCTAAGTTTCCTTCGAGCTCTAAGTTTTCTTCAAGCTTATCTCAAGAAAACCCAAGTTTCAGATATATGAGTTTCATCTATGGGTATCTCTTATTATGGATTATGATTTTAAATTATGTTGGGTTTTGAGAAATGTTGATTGATTATACATTTTTATCTATTTCAAGCTTATATCATGAATTGGTTTTGTCTAGTAAGACTATGCATGTTTTGAGCTATGAAACTATGATCTATTATGAGATTTGATGACGGACTTCAAAGTATCCTACATGAGGGTTTTACTATATGTTGGTGGGTTGATTTGCATTGAGTTTTCTCATATTGTTTCACTATTGAATTGCATAATTTTGAACAAGTGTTATGAACCCACCAAGTGTTTGATCAAATGTTTTGACAAGGATTCTCAAGTTATTGATGATCTATTACATGATTTACAAGTCAAGTGACTTTATGATGATTACCGGCTTGCATGTATATATTGAATTCATGAAAAGTATCTAGGATGTTGCAAGTAGACCACACCTTATTGAGGGGGTGACATGCCTCAATCACCTTGTTGAGGGGGTGAAATGCCTCAATCACCTTACAAGGGAGTGGCATGCCTTTGACTCTAAGTAGTAGCTTGCTTGGTCTATGTCGGTTATGGTCTCTTCCCACACAAGTGATACATACTATGCAAGTTGTATGATTTACATGCATGCTTTACTTCAAGCATTGATCATGCATGCCATATTGGAATTATACTTATCAATTGTTTATGATTATGCATTTTGACTATGTTGACTTATGTCTTGTTGCATTGCATCCTACATACTTAGTACATTCAAACGGTACTAACACATACTCTATGCCTACATGATATTACTATGTAGGGACCAGAGCACATGCTCCACGTGGCTAGTTCGGTACTTCGGAAGATAAGCTTTGGTAAGTCCTCAAGTCCGAGGACACTATGTATGCTACTCTTGATGATATTTCATTATGTTAAGCACCTGTTACTATAAGGGTGAGCTTGGAAAGTGTCATGGCCCCCGCTCCATTGCATGTTAGAGGTGTTGTTGGATATTTGATGTATTTATGCTACGAGCTTGACTCTTTTATACTTTTATAAATATCGAGACTTCCCTTAGTCCCACCTCCCTTATTTATATCTTTTGTATTGTTTATTTTCCTTTTGTGACCAAGGATGTGTGAATTATATGCTAAGAGGCTTGTTTGGGGTCCCTTCGGGTTCCCATTCGCCGTGTCATGTCTAGGCCCTAGGCTTGGGTCATGACACAACTATTAACAATTTAAAATATTTTAAAATAAATCAAAATGTCGACATGTCAGTTTAAACAAACGGCTGTCAATTGACGTGTCTACTTCAACTGCTTGATTTTATTATATTAGTTCTATTAATTATTTCTTCGATTGTTGCAACTATGAATTACAATAGTGCCCCCAATAATTAATTTTACTTAAATGCAGCTGCCTATTAACATGTCTGCTTCAGTTGCTTGATTTTGCTACATTATTTCTATTAATTATTTCCTCAGCTACTTCAACTATGAATTTATAATATTATCCATAATAAATCTTTTTTCTTAAAAGTGGTTGCAGATTGTCGCGTCTGTTTTAGTTGCTTGATTTTACAGTATTATCTCCAATAAATTTATTTTTCAGCTACTTCAACTATCAGCAATTTAAAATATTTAAAAAATAACTATAAATTGTGATTGACTCTCAAAATTTTATACGTGCAACATAAATTGGAATAAAATAAGTAACATATATTACTTAAAAGTTACATAAAATGTGCTAACAATAATTAACAACTTAAAAATTTAGAATATACGTATAAAAAATTTATCAATGTCATATAAATCAAGATTAAAAAAAACATGTGTGGGGCACGGGCTCTTTTGTCTAGTATTTATATACTTATACTAGCAAAAGGTGGAGCATGGGCCCAATAATAGTATATTAAATAATTAAAATATTTAATTTTTTTAATCATAAAAAAACTTTCATAATTTTAATTTTATTGGTCAAAATTATCACTTAAAAGTTAAAATTTTAAAGAAGATTTGTCTTATTTTATAATTGCCCAAATTAGCATGAATTAAAAAAAAGTTTCAACTTTTATGTGTTGACACTATAATTCTTTTTATAGTGTCTTGTATAACGCTACGTCACTTATAAGAAAAAATGCATAGAATTCTTAATTTTTTTGAAATAAAATTTATACGTTTATAAACTTCATAAAAGTTCGAGAGGAGGCGATTGTGACCAAGGATGCGAATGAAGGAGATGATCATGGCAAGGATGGGGTGAGTGAAACTGCTGATGTGCCATAGAGGTTGAAGCTCATTCCTAGGCCTCCCCTTCTCTTCCCTCAAAGAATCAAAAAGAGGGAGGAGGAAGGCAAGTTCAAGCATTTTCTCTCCATGTTGAAACAACTCTCCATCAACATCCCTCTCATTGAGGCATTGGACAAAATGCCAAGGTATGCTAAGTACATGAAGGACTTAGTCACTAAAAAAAGCACTGTGAGTTAGGATCTCTCCCAAGTGTTTCAACATTGCAGTGTTATTGCTATGAGGTCCTTGGTTTAGAAGCGAGAAGATCCTGGTGATTTCACCATACTTTGCACCATTGGAGATGTGGAGTTCACAAGAGCACTATATGATCTAGGTACAAGCATTAATCTGATGCCTCTTGCGGTCTACAAGAAGCTTGGATTTGGAGCCCCTACTCCAACTAGCATGCGGTTATTGATGGCGGATTACACTGTGAAGAAGCTTGTGGTGATATTGTACGATGTGCTGGTCAAAGTTAAAAAGTCCATATTTCTCTTGATTTGTGATCCTTGATGTTGAAGTCAATTTTGAAGTTCTTATCATCTTAGGGAGGCCCTTCTTATCTACTGGACGTACCCTGGTAGATATGGAGAAGGGCCAACTCAAGTTCAAATTTGGGAAAGATGAGGTCGTGTTCAATATTTGTCAGTAAGCAAAGAAAGACAATGAGTTGAGAGTAGTTTCTGTTATCGAGGCTGTTGATGATGCTGAACCAGAGGTACCACTTGAAGTAAGATTGGGTGTTAACACATTGAAGGTAGTGCTAATGAAATTTGATAGTGGTTGTATCCCCGACTATGAGGAGACAGTGAACACTCTAGGGGTGTTTTACTGTTCGAGGCGCCAAACGAAGTTAGAGCTAGATTTGCAGAATCGAGAGTCACCACCCACAAAGCCCTCCATAGAAGATCCACCGGTGTTAGAATTGAAGGCCCTTCTAGCACATCTGAGGTATGCATTTCTAGGAGCCAACAACACTTTGCCGGTTATAGTTGCTGCTAATTTGAATGAGGAGAAAGTGAGCGCCATTGTAATGGTGCTTAAACAGTTTAAGAAAGTCATCAAATAGACGATTGTAAATAATATTGGTATCCCTCTTGGGATATGTACACACAAAATCTAGCTGGTCAAGGACTACAAGCAGAGTATTGAGCACCAAAGGTGCCTCAACCCTCATATGCAAGAGGTTGTGCGCAAATAGATCATCAAATGGTTAGACGTAGGGGCAATCTACCTGATTACTAATAGTGAATCGGTGAGTCTGATGCAGTGTGTTCTAAATAAATAAGGTATCATAGTGGTACCAGATGCCAACAATATGTTGATCCTGATCCTGATCCTGATGCAGCCAGTCACAGGATGGAAGGTATGCATGGATTACAGAAAAGTCAATGCTTCGACTGAAAAAGATCACTTCACTATGCCATTTATGGATCAGATGTTGGATTGACTCGCTGGAAAGGGGTGGTACTACTTTCTTGATGGTTGTTCAGGCTACAATCAGATCTCCATTGCCCTAGAGGATCAAGACAAGATGATATTTGCATGCCCATATGGCACGTTCGCATTTAAGAGGATGCCGTTCGAGTTGTGTAATGCCCCAACAACATTCCGGAGATTCATAATGTCCATCTTATCAGACATGGTGGAAGAAACTATTGAAGTTTTCATGGATGACTTTAGTGTGGTTGGAGACTCATTCGGGAATTGCTTGAAACACTTACATGCTGTTTTGCAAAGATACGAAGAGAGTCATCCGGTACTGAATTGGGAAAAGTGCCACTTTATGGTGAAAGAGGGAATTTTTTTGGGGCACAAGATATTTAGCAAAGGAATCGAGGTCGACAGAGCTAAAGTGAAGGTGATCAATAAGCTCCCACCACCTATCTTAGTAAATGATGTGAGGAGTTTCTTGGGGCATGTAGGATTCTATCAGAGGTTCATAAAAGAATTCTCTAAAATTTCACACCCATTGTGCAAATTGTTGGAGAATATGCTAAGTTCGTGCTCGATGATGCGTGCCTTAAAGCCTTTGAAGAGTTGAAGAAGAGGTTGTTCTCAGCGCCAATCATTGTAGCTCCAGACTGGTCTAGCCCTTTGAAATCATGTGTGACGTAAGTGGGGTTGCTCTAGCTATAGTATTGGGACGGAGCTAGAATAAGATGTTACATTCCATATACTATGCCAGCAAAGCCATAAATACAGCCCAAAAGAATTACACTGTCACAGAGCAAGAGTTACTCGTAGTGGTCTTTGCATTTGAAAAGTTTAGGTCATATCTGTTATGGGCTAAAGTGGTGGTGCATAAATACCACTCAACTCTCAGATACTTGATGGCTAGAGATGGATGCTTCTCTTGCAAGAGTTCAACTTTGACGTAATCGATAGAAAATGGACAGAGAATCAGGTTGCAGATCACCTTTCCAGATTGGAAGATGGGGAAATGATAAAGTTTAATGATGGATTGGAGATTAATGATTCTTCTCCAGATGAGAGAGTATTGTCTACATCTTATGATTTGATACTTTGGTTTGCACACTATGCAAACTGCTTGGTAAGTGATAACGTGCCACCTGACATGAACACACATCAGCGTCGGAAGTTTATGTCTAATATGAGGAGGTTCTTTTCATATGACCCATACTTGTTTCATGTATGTGCTAATAGGATTATTCATCACTGTGTTCCTGAGGTTGAGATGATGAGCATACTTGAGGCATGCTACTCGTCATTGGTGGGTGGGCATCATAGTGGAATTCGAACAACACACAAGATATTACAATGTGGGTATGACTGGCCCACCATCCACCAAGACGCCCACGAAAACGCCAAAGCTTGTGACAGGTGCCAAAGAAAAGGTGGGGTTGCCCGCAAACATGAGCTCACTCTAGACCCCATAATGGTGATTGAGTTATTTGATAGATGGGGATAGATTTATGGGATCATTTGTTATCTCGCATGGAAACAAGTATATCCTAGTTGCTATGGATTATGCAATGAAGTACGTTAAGGCCGTGGCCCTACCCAATAATGATGGCAAAAGCATCACAACATTTATGAAAAAGAACATCTTCTCAAGGTTTGGCACCCCTCGGACAATAATCAGTGATGGAGGTTCTCACTTCTGCAATAGAATTTTTGAAAACTCTTCTTGAAAAGTATGGTGTGAAACATCGGGTAGTAACTCCTTATCATCCTTAAACGAGTGGGCATGTGGAGGTGTCCAATAGGGAAATTAAACAAATTCAATCCAAGATTGTGAATGCAACTGGACAGATTGGTCGCGAAATTTGGATGATGCATAATAGGCATACCAGACAACATTCTTGTAAGGACTTGGATTTTTAAGCTTATTTATGTTGTTTAAGGCCGTCATGGTCCCCCTACATCAAGCCAAGTTCAAAGGATTTTTCGTTGGCTAAGTTTGATACAAGTACTTGTAGAAGGGTCAAATTTAAACTAGCATAACTCTTACCACATTTGTAACTGGGTGGACCACAACATGTCAAATGAAAGCCCTTTGAGTTATCTTTGCAAGGCACTTTGTTTCACCTCATTCCGAGGTCGCATGAAGGAGTTATGATCGTTTTCGGAGGCCCTCCCGTGTAGTGTTGTCAGACGGACTGTTTGATGGTCGGTGCAGCCTTTGACAGGCTGTTTGGGGAACTGGGGTTGGAAAAGGCCATTTGTGGCACTGAGGAAGGTGGCACAGCCAATTTTACGGGCCGTGTGGTTCACCACTGTCTGTGGGGATGGCCACAATGTGTGCCAAAGGGAGCTTGTTGGAAATTGGGGAAAATGTTGCTAAGGGTGGTGCCACGGGCACTGTTTTGATGGGCCGTGTGGAGTGGGATGCTCGTGGCACTTGGACATGTGGTGGCCTGCAAAATTTATTTTCGTCTTAGTGAGGTGGGATGTACAAGTAAACGGTCCGTGTAACGCCACACGGTCCTTGAAGCGGTTCGTCAATGTGACGAGACGTCAATTTTTCCAAGATTCCCAACATCTATTTTTTTCACTAAGGAAGTTCACACGGGCTATCCACATGACCCGTGGAGTGCCACATGGCTAGTGAAGTCTCCAGTGAGACGACAATTTGCCAAATTTTCCATCCAATCACTAATGGCATTTTTCGTAAAGTTTAAAGACCTAAACAATATTCCTAAGGACCAAACTCATTACTCTCATATCAAATACATTCTCAATTCTCTCAATATCCTCCACCAAGACCCCAATCCCAATTTCAAGGAAACTTAAGAACAAGTTTAGATTCAAAGACCCACTTCCAAGCTTCCATTCTTTCTCAACTCAATTTCAAGGAACTTAAAGTCTAAGGTATGTGGGTTGATCCTTGACTTCCTTTCAAACAAGGAGACCCAAAATTATTTTAAGCAATCTCATGGATGGACTATATCTACAGCCCAAGGATGATAATGAAAAAGGCCCAGAGACATCACAAACCACCTTGCAAATTGGGCCAACCCAAGTGAAGAACAAAATCTGAAAATGGGCAGCCCAAGTCCATCACCTTGGGGACCTATTTTGGCCCAAATTTAATGAAGAAGCTGTTGGATAAGCAGCTTGAAGAGAATCCTTGAGTTCCAAAGTTAAACTTGAAATCCTTGAAATTTTAATGAGATATCTGATTAAGTCTTGGAGAGGTTTTTGTGAGGGTTTTGAGTGATATCGTAGTTTTACTTTAAATCGAGGTTTTGAAGATTATGAATCCTAAAATTTTAATTATGCATGGGTAGTGTTTATTTGATGATTTAATGTGATTTAAACTATTACATGAGGATTTTCTTTGGGGTTTATAGAATTTTCAAGTATGCATGTCCCCTTTAAGACTTATAAATGCATGGGTGATTACCATATGAATTTAAATGTGGACTTAATTATGTTTTCGATTGAATGTCATATTATATTATTGATTTTTGATTGAATCCTAATTACCCATGACATTCTCTCATTGTCCATAGCATATGCATTAATGTACATGGATTATATGGTATGGGTTAATCCCAGTCATGTTTAACGATATGAGTTTTGATAAAATGTTGGTTATGGCAATATTGTGATCACATATATGTCCTTGATTTTGGCTCTTTGAGCATTTTGGGTGCTTGCACCATTTTGTATATGAATGGGCTATTCTTATGTATGATTATAAAGACTATGAAATTATGTTTTGGCCTTTAAGCCTAAGAATGCATTGAAATGGTTTTGGAAATGATTTACATCATTTGAAAGTATGTATATGTGTGTGTATATATATATATATATATATATATATATGTATGTGTATATGTATATGTATACACATATTTATTCTTGTAGGATGACGACTTAGAACCAATAGATTGGGGGCGTTAGGGCTCTCCCCAAAGGCCCTCTCCCTTTCCTTGAACTATGTGCCTAGCATAGGTTTCCGATCCGAAGAGGGAGTTGTCCCATAAGGAGAAGAAATGATCTGATTTGTGATTTTTTGAAAATCCTATCCGAAGAGGGAGTTTTCCTATAAGGAGGGTTATTTCATACGGAGAGGGAGTTGTCCCGTAAGGTGAAGTATGGTCTCCCCTTGTCAAGTAGATCAACTCTTTACCGATGGGGGGATTTCATCGAGATTTCAAGTAATAACCGCTTGGTCTTACTTATGTCGGTTGAAGTCACATCTGCAATATATATTTAAGTGCATCATTTGCATTTCATGCATCATGACTTTCATAGCATCTCATTATATTACATTCTTTGATATTCAACTTTTTCGATATTATGTGCCTTGTCATTTAACGTAGATATGTAGGTTTTAGGTACGTTACATGCATTGTACCCCGCATACTTAGTACATCCAAACGTACTAACACATACTCTTTCCTACATGATTTTACCATGTAGGGACCGAGGACTTTGACCATCCACCATTCGACGTTTAGCTCGAATTCTGGATTTACTTGTAGTGGTGAGTCCTGTCTTTCAAGGACTCACCACTATCTATCTACCTATGTTAATTCTCCTTATGTATTTAATGGTGATCCCGGGGTATGTGTTAGCCCCCAACCCATCTATGGAGAGGCATTGTTGGACACCTTGTAAACCTATTCATGCTATATGTTACGTGTTATGATTAAGTCTATGTTATGTATGTGGTTATCTTTAAGTACTGATATGTGACTTGCTGTCATGTTGATGGAAAGATCCTAAGACCCGAATTTCCCCATAGCGTGAGTCCTACGTACCCACCCCTTAGTATTTTTGTGTTATGTGTTATGTGAACTTATGTTGACCCTTTCCCCATGACGCCTCATAGCGTGAGTCCTACTTTTCCCTCCCTTAGAACTATGTGTTAACTGTTGACTGTGCTTCCAAATCGATGATGTGAGTTTTGGTATCTTGAGGGTTGTTTGGGGACTCTCGAGTTCCCATACGCCATGTCACCTCTAGGCCCTAGGTTCGGGTCGTGAAAAAGATGGTATCAGAGCCCTAGGTTTGTAAATGATCCTTGGAGTCCAACATGCCGCATCAATTAGAGTCCTAATCATGGGTGTGAAGTGCACCATGCCTATGAGTGGGAGTCTACGACGACATTCTAGGAATTGTCTCACTTCTTCATGTCTTATGTCGTGCTGTAAATAGTTGGTTTAGCTCTTGACCCTTGATGGTATCCTTACTTTGTTTCAGAAGATGCCTCGTGGTAGACCTGCCAGACTAGCCCCAGCTAATGAGGTCAAGCACCTCAAGGGCCTCGAGATGAGCCTGTCACTCATGGTGAGTTCCGTACGGCCTTTTCCATGCTTGCCCCAGTGGTGACTAGTCAGGCTAGGCAAGCTATCCTTCCTCGGGATTCCACTCTGCCTTCCAGAGTAAGAGATTTCACCCGAATGAATCCTCTGGAGTTCTTTGGGTCTAAGGCTAACGAGAATGCTCAAGAGTTCATTGATAAGCTCTCAAAGGTATTGAATATCATGGGTGTCACTTCTGAGGAGATGGCTGAGCTAGCTGCCTATCAGTTGAAGGATGAAGCACAGGTGTGCTATACTCAGTGGTCTATGGAGAGGGTTTGTGGTAATGTTATTAATTAGGAAGAGTTCAAGATTGCTTTACTAGATCATTTCTTCCTACTTGAGCTTAGGGAAGATAGGATGACTGAGTTTATCAACCTCAGGAAGGGTAATATGAGTGTGAGGGATTCTGCCCTCAAGTTCACTAAGCTCTCCAAGTATGGCCCAACACTTGTGGCTGATCCTCACGCAAGGATGCACAAGTTTATCTCTGGCGTTTCTGACTTGCTTGTTCAAGAATGTCATACGGCCATGCTTAATCGGGATATGGAAATCTCCAGAATTATGGTTTATGCCAAACAGATCGAAGGGGAGAAACTCAAGGGGAGGAGGATGCATGATCCTAAGAGGGCCCGTTTTTATGGTGGGTTCTCCGACTCTTGGGGTGGTGGTTTTGGTCATTTCCAACAAGGCCAAGGTTTAGGTTCTCAGGTTACTAATGCTAAGGTGCCTCCTCCTGGGGCACCTGTTGATGGTGGTCAGGGGAAACCTATGTGTACCAAGTGTAGGAAGAACCACACAGGTCCTTGTTTGAGAGAATTGGGTGCTCGCTTCGGGTGTGGTGATAAGAATCACAAAGTCGCCGACTGTCCCAAGAACCTTCAGAAAGGTCAAGGTCAGGTGGCTGAAGGTGGACAAGGTCAGCCAAAGGTTCCTCAGGATGTCGCTCCGAGGAACAATAGGTTCTATGCTCTTCATGCGCGTCAGGAATTTAAGGAGGGTCCAGATGTTGTGACTGGTACGTTAAAAGTCTTTGATTTTTGATGCTTATGTTTTGCTTGATCCGGGTGAAAGCTTTTCTTTTGTGACTCCTCTGTTGGCCATTAAATTTGGTTTGAGTCCGAAAACTTTGAGGGAGCCTTACTCGGTTTATACTCCCGTGGGTGAATCTGTTGTTGCACATAGAGTCTATCGCGGTTTTCCTATTTCGGTGTTGCATAAGGTATTCCTGTGTGATCTTGTGGAACTGGAAATGTATGATTTTGATGGGATTCTTGGAATGGTTTAGTTGCATGCATCATATGCCTCTGTAAATTGTAGAACCCAGGAGGTCAAGTTCCAACCTCCCGGTGAGCTCGTTCTTGAATGGAAAGGTAGTGACTCCGCTATCAAAGGTTCATTTATTTCCTACCTCGGACTCGGAAGCAATTTGATTCCATTTGGGTTATCGTCGATCGGATGAGTAAATAAGCTCATTTCTTACCGGTTAAGACTACTTTTGGTTCCGAAGAATATGCGAAGTTGTACATTCGAGAATTAGTGAGGTTTCATGGTGTGCCTAGATCTATCATATAGGATTGGGGTACCTAGTTTACCTCCTACTTTTTGGAAATCATTTCCAAGGGGACTCAGTACTAAAGTCAAGTTGAGTACCGCCTTTCATCCCCTAACCGATGGACAAGCAAAGAGGATAATTCAAACCTTGGAAGATATGTTGAGGGCTTGTGTGTTGGAGTTCAAAGGTAATTGGGATGACCATCTCCCACTCATCGAGTTTTCTTATAATAATAGCTTCCATGCTAGCGTTGGTATGGCACCATTTGAGGCCTTGTATGGTAGGAGATGTAGATCCCCGGTGGGATGGTTTGAGTTGGGGGAAATGGCTTTTATTGGCCCAGACTTGGTAATGGAGGCTATGGAGAAAGTGAAGTTGACTAGAGAAAGGTTGAAGACGGCACAAAATCGCCAAAAGTCCTATTCGAATGCTAGAAAGAGAGACCTTGAATTCCAAGTTGGAGATTTAGGTGTTTGTGAAAGTCTCACCTATAAAGGGAGTGATGTGTTTTGGCAAAAAGGAGAAGCTAAGACCTCGGTATGTAAGGCCTTACGAAGTTATTGAACGAATTGGTAATGTGGCTTATAGAGTGGAATTACCCCCATATTTGAGCTCTATTCACCCAGTTTTCCATGTCTCCATGTTTAGAAAGAAGGTAGGAGATCCTAGCATTATTATGCCCTTGGTGGGCATTGAGGTGGATGAGAACTTGTCTTACGAGGAGGTCCTGGTAGAGAATTTGGATAGACCCCAAGTGAAACAACTTCGTAATAAGGATGTGGCTTCGGGAAGGTGCTTTGGAGGAACCAACATGTGGAGAGTGGTACATGGGAGGTGGAGTTGGATATGATGAAGCGGTACCCCCATCTTTTCCAATCTACTCAAGCCTAAGGTATTCGGTCCTTTTCTTCTCGTTAGCCCCAATTCTTTCCTTCTTGAATCTCATGGTATTGCATGCGTACATGTGCATTAGAATGGTTTTTATGATGTTTTGAATGAATTTATTTTTGACATGAGATTTAATGGCTTTGTAATTTCCAATGATGAATTATGCATAATATCTTGTGTTTTAAAGTTGCAAGCCTTTCAAGCCTTTCAAGCCTTGTTCTTGCACATTCGGGGACGAATTTTTCTAAGGGGGAGATGATGTAAGGACACAGATTTTCAAGCTTGTTTATGTTGTTTAAGGCCGTCATGGGCCCCTATGTCAAGCCAAGTTAAAAGGATTTTCTGTTGGCTAAGTTTGACACAAGTACCGGAAGAAGGGTCAAATTTAAACTAGCATAACTCTTAGCACATTTGGAATTGAGTGGCCCACGACATGTCAAATGAAATACCTTTGAGTTAGCTTCGTGAGGCACTTGGTTTCACCTCATTCCGAGGTCGGATGAAGGAGTGATGATCGTTTTCATGAGGCCCTCCCGTATAGTGTTGTCACACGGACTGTTTGACGGCCAGTGTGGCCTTTAACGGGCCGTTTGGGGCAGCTGGGGTTAGAAAAGGCCATTTTTGGCACTGAGGAAGGTGGCATGGCCAGTGGTATAGGCCGTGTGGCTCACCACTGACCGTGGGGATGGCCACAAGGTGTGGCAAAGGGAGCTTGTTGGAAATTGGGGAAAAATGTGGCTATGGGTGGTGCCATGGGCACTGTTGATGGGCCGTGTGGAGTGGGACGGCCCATGACACTTGGATGTGTGGTGGCCTGCAACATTTATTTTTGTCTAAGTGAGGTGGGACGGACTAGTACATGGTCCGTGTAATACTACACGGTCCGTGAAACGGTCCGTCAAAGTGACGAGACGTCAATTTTTCCAAGTTTCCCAACTTCCACTTTTTTTTGACTAAGGAACTTCACACGGGCACTACACATGACCCATGAAGTGCCACACGGCCAGTGAAGTCTCCAATGAGACGACTATTTGCCAAATTTTCCATCCGATCACTAATGGAGTTTTCATAAAGTTTAGATATTCTAATGATTTTTTTTTTGACTTCCAATGCTATCTTAACCTTCATAAAAGACCTAAACAATATTACTAAGGATCAAACTCATTATTCTCATCTCAAAAACACTCTCAATTCTCTCAAGAGCCTCCGCCAAGACCCCAATCCCAATTTCAAAGGAAACTTAAGAACAAGTTTAGATTCCAAGACCCACTTCCAAGCTTCCATTCTTTCTCAACTCAATTTCAAGGAACTTAAAGTCTAAGGTATGTGGGTTGATCTTTGACCTTCTTTCAATCAAGGAGACCCAAAATTATTTTTAAGCAATCTCATGGATTTCTAGTTTACTTTAAATCGGGGTTTTGAAAATTATGAATCCTAAAATTCTAATTATGCGTGGGTAGTATTTATTTGATGATTTTAATGTGATTTAAGCTATTACATGAGGATTTTCTTTAGGGTTTATGGAATTTCAAGTATGCATGTCCCCTTTAAGACTTCTAAATGCATGGGTGATTACAATATGAACTTAAATGTGGACTTAATTATGTTTTCGATTGAATGTCATGTTATATTGTTGATTTTTGATCCCCCTCTAGGGGTATTTTAGTGATAGGTTCTATAGGAACTGGACGATCCTAATTGAATCCTAATTACCCATGACATTCTCTCATTTTCCATAGCATATGCATTCATGTACATAGATTATTTTGAGAAATTATATTATGGGTTAATCCCAATCATGTTCTATGATTTGAGTTTTGATAAACTGTTGGTTATGGTGATATTGTGATCACATATATGTCTTTGAATTTGGCTCTTTGAGCATTTTGGGTTCTTACACCATTTTTTATATGAATGGGCTATTCCTAAGTATGAGTATAAAGACTATGAAATTATGTTTTGGCCTTTAAGCCTAAGAATGCATTGAAATGGTTTCGAAAATGATTTACGTCGTTTGAAAGTGTATATATATATATATGTATACACATATTTATTCTTGTGAGAAGACAACTTAGCACCGATAGATTGGGGGCGTTAGGGCTATCCCCAAGGGCCCTCTCCCTTTCCTTGAACTATGTGCCTAGCATAGGTTTTCGATCTGAAGAGGGAGTTGTCCCTTAAGGAGAAGAAATGATCTGATTTGAGATTTTGTGAAAATCCTATCCGAAGAGGGTGTTTTCCCGTAAGGAGTGTTACTTCATACGGAGAGGGAGTTGTCCCGTAAGGTGAAGTATGGTCTACACTTGTCAAATAGATCACCTCTTTATCGATGAGGGGATTTCATCAGGATTTCAAGTAATAGCTTCTTGGTCATACTTATGTCGGTTGAGGTCACATCTCCAATATATATATAAGCGCATCATTTGTATTTCATGCATCATGACTTTCATAGTATCTCGTTATATTTCATTCTTTGATATTCAAGTCTTTCGATATTATGTGCCTTGTCATTTAACGTTGATATGCAGGTTTTGGGTACGTTACATACATTGTACCTCGCATACTTAGTACATTCAAAATGTATTAACGTATACTCTTACCTACATGATTTTACCATTTAGGGACTGAGGACTTTGACCATCCACCGTTCGACGTTTAGCTCGGATTCCGGATTTACTTGTAGTGGTGTGTCCTGTCTTTCAAGGACAAACCAACATCTATCTACCTATGTTACTTATTTCTCCTTATGTATTTGAGGGTGATCCTGGGGTATGTCTTGGCCCCTGACCCATCTATGTAAAGGCATTGTTGGACACCTTGTAAACCTCTTCTCGCTATATGTTACGTGTTACAATTAAGTCTATGTTATGTATGTAGTTATCTTGAAGTACCGATATGTGACTTGCTGTCATGTTGATGGAAAGATCCTAAGACCCGAATTGCCCCATAGTGTGAGTCCTACGTACTCGCCCTTTAGTATTTTTGTGCTATGTGTTATGTGAACTCATGTTTTCCCTTTTTCCATGACGCCCCATAGTGTGACTCCTACTTTCCCGTCCCTTAGAACTATGTGTTGATTGTAGACTATGCTTCCGAACTGATGATGCGAGTTTTGGTATCTTGAGCTTGTTTTGGGACTCTCGGGTTTCCATATGTCGTGTCACTCTAGGCCTAGGTCCCGGTCATGACAATTCAAGACCCCTATAGGCATGTCTCCCTACCAACTTGTCTTTGGGAAAACATGTCACTTGCTAGTGGAACTTGAGCATAAAGCAATATGGGCGCTGATGAAGTTGAATCTGGATTGGAATGAAGCGGCAAACTCTAGACTGAGTCAACTCAATGAGATTGATGAGTTTTGGTTGAAGGGGTATGAGAGCTCAGCCCTCGTATAAACAAAGAATGAGAGATGCAGTATGACCATCAGATAGAAAACTACCAATTCACAGAGACTTGGTGCTGTTCTACAATTCAAGACTGAAGTTGTTCGCTGGGAAGCTCAAATCCTGATGGTTAGGACCCTTTTGAGTAGCATGCGTCTTTGATCATAGGTCTATTGAATTGGAAAGATGAAATGGAGGTACTTTCAAAGTAAATGACCAAAGAGTCAAGCCATACCTTGAAAATTTGGAGGAGACAAAGATGGTCGAAGAATGCGACCTTGAGGAAGTCTGAGTACTTAATCCATCTATGTTGTGTTGCCACAATAAATTAGGCACTGCTTGGGAGGTAACCCAAGGAACCCTGGAGCTTAGGCGCCCATGTATGATTTTTGACCCCTTATGTTTTATATTGCTTTAATTTGGTGCATTTGGGACAATGCACACCTTTTTCGAAGGGGTATGGGTGGTTATGTGTCTAAGTGAAGTTTGAGTAGCTTGGGTCCATAACTACCCCAATTTTTTATTCCGGGATTTTCTTGCCTGTGTTCTTTTTCCCTATGGATGTTTACTTTTTGTTGAACCAGCAGGTAGTTTTAATATTTGTAGTATATAACATGTTTTTGTGTTTTTTAAAAAAAATGATACCCACCAAAATTTTTATTAGTAGTTAGATAGCTACCGTGCATATTTAGGTTTGTGATAATGTTTTTTCTGATAAGTGAGGATAAATTAAGATAAAAAGCATGATCTAAAAGTCTTTTGTTGATAGTGTATGCAATGCCATGTGAGTGTGAGCTAATTTGCTAGATTCGTGTGTTTTGTGCTAATTCAGAACTTGCTCTGTTACTCTAAGTTGGATTGTAGATTAACTGGTTTAGGAAAGATCTTTGGCCATTGTTCTTAAATAGCGCACTTAGCCTAAAATGACCAACCAAAATGATGATATAATCCTTAGTTCCTAATGTTTGAGCCTAATATGTATCTATTCTTTGGAAACACCTGATTAACCTAGCTTTGTTAGTTGTAAAATCCTAAAATTGGCCCTAGTCCTTCCTTGAACATTGTGCACCTTGACTGAGGCAAACAACCTAAGTTGAGGGTGGTTACCAAAATTGGCCCTAGTTTTAAGGACGGATATTATGCACCTCAACACAAGCCAAAAGCGTAAGTTGAAGGTGGCTAGTGTAAGGGTGAAACCAAAATAAGGCGGTGAGTTTGTGATATGGAGAAAAAGGAAAAATCATATATTGAGTGCAAGAAAAAGAGATGATGCCTTAGTTTTGAGCTAAAAAGCAAAATGAAGTGTAAAAACAAGGCAAAAAGTTGAAAAATGAAAAGAAGGCACCCAAAGAAGCTTGAAATAGGAAAAATAGAGAATAAAGTGAAGATAACAGAGTTGGTAGGGCAAAAGGGTAGAAAAATGCAGTGCCAAGGAGGGCCTTTGGTCACTATTTTGTCATAATATCATACCAAGGTCCCCCGAGCCTACGTTACAAGCCGAGAAAGTCCTAAAGTGATCCTAGTCCAGTTAGTTAAAGATCTGAGTCATGAGTATAGGGGCAAGCCTATGGTGTTAGACATTATGCACGGATATCTTTTGTAAGAGTGAGTGATCTTGCATAGTCCCAAAGTTAAACATGAAAACATCATTGAGTGTCAAATATGAGACATATTTCTATGAGGGCACTTGCATTGCATTGTTAGCATTAGATTTGTTCAGTGGCTGTGGATTGTTGGTACACCCTTGTTTGTCATAGTTTTGTTGTCACGTGTACCAGGTTATATTGGTTTGCTATTAGCTATCTGATCCTGTTCTAAAAAGTTGGTGTGGGTATCTGAGTCTATGATTTATGTCATGTATGTGTGTTACTGTATTATCTGTTTAGATTAAGTTCGTCACTTGAGGACAAACAACAATTTTAAGTTGAGGGTGTTGAATTACTGTCAAAATACAACACATTTGATGCTTAAAACTTGAAATTTTATGTGTTCTCAATGTGATGTTAGTTGGTTTTATGTGTTTTTGTGTTTATATTTGCAGGATTATATGTTGGCCTTGATTTTGGGGAAAATTGCAGAAGTTTTTGATCTTGCTGTTATATGAGATCCTTTATGGGCCGTAGACCATTCTACGGGTCGTAGGGTGGTTTCGTCAGGAACTCTAGTGAGGGGCTATTTTCTGAAGTCTATTTTACGAACATGCAAATGAGCCATAGAGGATTTCATGATTCATAGAAGATGGTTCGTGCCCTGAGGATCAGAGACTTGGACTTTCAGAAATTTAATCAGGCGAAACCCCCATTATGGGTCGTAAACCACTTTACGAGTCATAGAGGGGAGTCATAGAGTTGAAGTCCAAATTTTTAGCAGCTGAGTATGAGACCTCGATTACAGGCCGTGGAATGCAATACGACCTATAAACATCTTCTATATGGCGTGCCGACCAGTTCTCATATTTTGTTTAGGGCTTGAATTTTAATTATTATAAATAAAGTTTTTAGGTTATTTTTCATAAGTTTTCGTCTAGTACTCAGAGAACTCAATATTTTGAAAGAAAAAAATTGTCAGATCATACTGGAGAGTCTTTGAGAATACTTGTGGTTGAATTTTATATTGAAGCTTGTGATTCTTATTGAAGTGTGATTTGCTTGTTCTTAATTCTTTTGTGTAAGTGTTTAATTGTGTTTTCTCAATCCATAATTCTTGCATCTACACATAACATGAGTAGCTAAATTCACAACTAGGGTTGTGGGAATCATGAAGAACTAATAAAGTGAAATAAGATAATTCATAATTATTGGAAGGTGTATATGCATGTATTAATTAGTTCTCTTCATTTTGCATGTTTTCTAGTGGTGGCAAATATTAGAACCTGCCTAGTTTGACTGACTAGATCAAGGTAGTAATGAATAGAAAAAGAGATCAATTAACATGATTCGCTTGATGGTTCTCGTCTAATCAACCAAACTGGGCCAAGGGGAGGTTGTATTGGGACTAATAGGGTTGTACTGGGACTAATAGGTAAAGGTTAGTAATGCATACTATGGAGATGAGCTAAGTCGCATAGTGAAATTCACCTCTCATCTTTGACCAAATGGCTTGGTGAACATAACTTACCATCCTGCATGCTACACACTTTAAAAGAATTAGGTTATCCGGTGATATTGAGTTGGGAAATCATGGGGAACATAATACTCTAATTTCTCTTCATATTGGCTTTTCTCTTGTGATAGTTTTATTTTTTCATTGATTACTGCAAACCTCCTCCCCCCCCCCCTCCCCCATGGAAGTAAGTTGGTTAATCATTAGGATTACAAATTGGTGACTTCTCTTGAGCCTACGTACTCCATGTGGGTTCGACCCTAACCTTGGTTAGGTCATATATCTTGACAGCGATCACTATGGTTGAATAAAATTCAATTTATATATACATAAATTTAAGGTAATTTCCCTTTCAATTTTGTCTCCATCAAGTATGATTGAGTTGGATGTAGAATTCTATCTTTGAAAATGGATTAAACTTTTTTTTTTTGGTTAAAAAAAAGAATAAATGATGGTTGAATAAAATTCAATTGGATTTTGTCTATTTTCTTTAAGTAAATGATGGTTGAATAAAATTCAATTATATTTTGTCTATTTTTTTTTTACCAAATAGACTTCTTTTATCCTTCAAATTTCATAAATTTTATGCTCAAACATCCACAAAAATATTCTTAATCATATCGTAGAATGACTAGAATTATATATATATAGAAAAGTAAGGTAAATTTTCCTTTTTGGTCAAAAAAAGAATAAATGATAGTTGAATAAATTTCAATTGCATTTTGTCTATTTTCTTTAATTAAATGATGGTTGAATAAAATTCAATTAGATTTTGTCTATTTTCTTTAATTGATGGTTGAATAAAATTCAATTGAACTTTGACTATTTTCTGTAATCAATGCTAACAACCTACACTTTTAATAGAAAAATAATCTAATTGCACATTTTTTAATAGAGATAAAATAATAAACACACATTTATTTAAAATTTTAAATTATAGCGGACAATAGCCAACTAATAGCATATTCAATGATCAAACACAAAAATATTTTTTAAAATATTTTAATAGATTAAATATTAAATAATTGGAGATATTAAACCAAAGTTAAAGGAGGAGAGAAATGTTGTTGGGCTGAAGTTGATACTAGCTCAAGTTGATTCTATTTTGGGCTTTATGCGCCACAAAGTTGGAAGTGACTTGATTAATTTTGGGAGGAAAATTGAGTTTATGTCCCTTTGAATCAAAATATTTATATTCATATACCATTTTATATTATGCCCATACTATTAAAATTCACGCGTTAACGTCATACGATGTCAGTGCCCACTTTGTATGATATACCAATAGGGTATCAATATACCGACAGGGTATCGGATAAGATTAAGCTCAGTTCTATATGATACCGATATGATATCAATAAACTTATAGAGTATGACAACGAATATATTTTCTACTAATTTAGAATTTAATAAATAACCTTGTGATTTTAGTAATTTTCTTTCAATTATTTGATTTATTAAAAAAGAGCTCAAAATTATATGATATCGATATGGTATCAATATACCGATGGAGTATCACAAGAATATATTGTCACGACCCGGACCAACGGTCTAGAAGTGACATGGCGAATGGGAAGCTAGAAATATTGTTTTCAATAGCGCTTTGGTGTAACTAAAATATAATAAAATCAAGTATGAAAAAATAAAATACAGTAGTGAATCATATTGTTTATAGTGAAGAAGAGAACAATAGTAACAACACATAATATGATAAATTTTATTTTTTTCAATACGCTTGACAAAGAAATAAAGAAATATTTGTATGAAAAAAATAATTTATGATGATTTAAATCACTTCAAATATTTTATAAATAAAACCATAGATTCCAAACATAAGACACTTTTAGACGACACTCACCCTATCCAACTACAAGTAAAATAAAATAAACTTATATTTTTAGACATCCTTCTACTAAACAAACATATAGAAAATAAAATTTAAAAAAAGGACTCCAAACTTAGGACATTCTTAGACTCTCCCACCCCCTCCCCAGCCCCACCACCAAAGAAGATCCACATAATTTTTTCCCTAATTAAAGCCACAAGTTCAAGGCTACATCATTTTGTTCATCAACTAAATTAATTATCTCATTTGCATTTCCTAAAACAGGAGCATCCAATTGATTGATCAATGGCCTTGTACTAACAGTAATAGGCTCATTTGCACCAGCAACAGCTGAACTTGGACCTCCAATTTGGTTTCTTCCTTCCATTTGTCGCCAATCAACTGGTGGTGATCTACCACTTCTTATTGAGTGGTTAGCATTTGAAGATGATGCTAGCAAGATCACACCGTTATTATTTCTTTGAAAATTTACAAGATATGGGCCGAAAATCGAGTTGATGATGAATTTTCTAATAAAAGGGGACCAAATCCATACATAGAAGGATGTCGAATATCACTTTGTAGACTCGCATGTTGTGGGGCCGCATGTTGAACTGATGATGATGGATTTCCTAGTGAAAGATGTCTGAATGAATATTCGTGAGGACGTAGGATATCATTCTGTGAACCCGGATGATGTGGGGCCACAGATTGAGTTGATGACAGATTTTCTAGCAAACAAGTATTAGAATGACGTACGACAATATTCTGTGAATTCGGATACTGTAGGGGTGCAAGTTGAGATGATGATGCAATTTCTGAGTTTAAAACATTTGATGCATAGACATGAGAACGTAAAATGATATTTTTCTCAGACGTTAATGGATGAGTAATTCGTACATGATTCATAAATTCTATATGAGTACAAAATGCTCTGGGGCATAAAGGACATCGAAGTAAAACATGAAAAGGTACTAAAAATGATAGAGGAGAAAAATTTGCATTATTCATATTTGAAATATGAATGACAAAAAGTTTCTCTAAAGTAGAAAATGGTAGAAGGACAAAAACCAATAATGCACTATAAATTTGTAAAATGTGAAGAAAATCTATAGATGACTCATGGCATAACCTTCTTCATACCTTTATGTTTATCCCATTTTTGCAATGAGGGACAACTTTATTATCAAAACCTATAATCTAATGATTTCTTTTTCCTAATTTGTAACAGACTTCAGGAAAAAACATGAGTGAATATGTTTTCTCCTAAACTTATCAATCCTTATATAAGTAAAAAAAATTAATACTATTTGCTTATATTTAATTAAGTAATAAATGCAAATAATATGAAATTTATTTTGTTATAATCTATAACGCATTGTAACGCCATGTGAAATTTTTGAAATGCACCTAGTGGAGAGATGTGCACATAACATATCTTTCCATGCTCGGATGGGAAATTCGAGATCAGATTTGCGATCAGCACGAAAAATTGAGTGAAAAAATGGTCTCGATCGATTTTTGGAGCAATTGATCAAAAGATAATTTTTTAATACAAAACCTCAAACCAGTGTCGGTACGCGCCCAAGGCGCGATGTGCCTGTAATGCGTACTTGATGGATACAACATTAATATTGCTTTGTTGTATCATCAATAACTCATAGGTGATGGTTGTCGATTAGAGAAACTCCTAGATAGGTTCCCCACTAATACTACTCTAATGTTGAGTTGATGGTATGAGTTTTGATTGATGTTGATGAATCATGATCTACTCTTTATCCGTACCTTAGATGGATATTTATCATTTTGTGTGGGTATCTTATGATTTGAGGTTTTTCCATGTTATTTCTGCCTGTATTCCTTCATTCAGAAATTTTACATACCATATATTTCACGTACTAATGCCACTCGGCACTATATTAATTAATGATACAGATACAAGATATAGAGGATTTCAGTAGGCGCATCGTTGAGGTTTAAAGTTCCCTAGTTCCAAAGATTGGTGAGTCCTCCTCTGCATTTAGAGGATACCATTTATTTTCTTTCATACATTATGAGTTAGCTCTTTGCGTTTGTGGTAGCCATGGCCTGTCACGGTACCATCCTAGACCGTAGAAGTAGAGGCTTCATAGACTAGAGATGATGATTTGATGTTGGGGTCTTTCCCTCTTTAAATTGAGTTTCTTAAACCTGTTACTATGTCATAGATGTTGAGATTGCTATTGTTGGCGTATGACGCTCTTTCATTGATGTAGAAGTAATTGAGTTGTCCACTGTCCTATTCCGTTTATTTGAATGGTTTCCACTTTATTAGATTGAGTGAATAACTGTTGAAACACTCCTCATGTGCTTCGAAATGCCCCATAATCGTATTTTTCAAATATCTCAAAAAACGTGTGTGATTTCGAAAATCTAATTTCATATTCTTGTTCGGAGGGTAAAATTGAATGGGACATAGGTAGTCTC
This sequence comes from Solanum medicagineum, assembly GCA_026153255.1. Classification (NCBI taxonomy): domain Eukaryota; kingdom Viridiplantae; phylum Streptophyta; class Magnoliopsida; order Solanales; family Solanaceae; genus Solanum; species Solanum medicagineum. Next base: position 9,956 of record JAPFFP010043569.1, on the reverse strand, counting down.
CAGATTTTAGAAGACCGTTACGAAAAATAATTTTCGCAAGGGGACAACTTCCAGAGAGCTTGCGCGCCTAGGACGTGACGCGCCTAGGGCGCAGAGCAGTGCAAGTTTTTCCCTGTTTTCATATTTCACCTGAGGGCATTGGGGTAATAACCTAATGCCTGATTAAACGTGAACTTCTCCATACTTAGTCATTTTTCAACTCTAGAACTCACAAAACCCTCTCAAAACCTCTTCAAAACATTATCAAAACCCCATTCAAATTCAAGAATCTCAAGAATAACTTTGGATTGCAAGGACCCAACCCCAAGTTTCATGTCTCCTTCAAGTTTACTCCAAGAAATTCCATGTTTAGGTATGTGGGCTTCATTCATGGGGTCCTACCACCCATGAAGCCAAACTTTTCCTTTCTATTAGATTTCATGATTATAAGGTTAAATCTCATATGGGTATTTCCTATTATTATTCCTATTCATGAAACATGTTGGTAACTTATTGAGTATTGAATTTTAAATGATTTTCGTGACACCCAAAATGAGGGGTTTTATTACTATGTTGGTGGGTTGAATTGCAAGACTTTAATATGATTTGATTTTACTCTTTCTTGTATATCTATTTTATATTGCATGAATTTTTAGCTAGTGTCATGAACCCACCACGTGTTTGATTAAATTACATGACAAGAATTCTTAAGTTGTTGATGAACTATTGCATGATTTTACAAGTCAAGTGTTTTCAAGATAATTGTGGGCTTCCAAGCACATATTTAGCTCATGAAAGATATCTATGATTTTACATGTAATAAGTTGAGCCCTATTTTCAATATTTTATCCTCTTGCGAACCATTCATGTCAAGTTGAGGGGTTAAGCATGATTACTATTTTCCCCTCATATTCAAGTTAAGCTTACTAGTAGAGGTCAAGCATGTGAATGAGCTACTCATGTCATGTTATCATGTTTCTTACAAGTTGTTCATGTTATGATTCAATTTATGATTATTTTAAGTATTCCATTGGATTAAGCTTAGCACCAATTGAGGCTTATGGTGGGGGCTCGAAGCAAGAGGTCCTTATATAAAGTCTTTAGTCTCTAATCTATATGCCACCATAGGATTATATTTTCCCTTAATGGGCTTTACTTGTGGATCCATCTAGTTCATGTTTCCCCTCAAGTGGGGTCATGTTTATTTTACCTTGGCAAATAGACTACACCTTATCGAGGGGGTGTCATGCCTCGTACACCTTACTGAGGGGGTATCACCTCAGATTCCAAGTAGTAGCTCACTTGGTCTATGTCGGTTATGGTCTCCTCCTACATGTATATGTTATACATGTAAGTTGAATGTTTTTCATGCATGCTTCCTTATAAGTATGCTCATACATTTCATATTGAGTATATATCCATTGATTATGATTATGCATCTTGCTTATTATGGTTTATGTCTTTATTATATTGCACCCCGCATACTTAAGACATTCCAAGTAATAATGCATACTCTATGCCTACATGATATTACCATGTAGGGACCATAGCTCCTATCGATCATCCTCGTCCATGTGGCTAGTTCGGTTCTTGAAGAAAGCTTTTGGTGTGTACTTAACTCCCAGGACAAATATCTATTTTATTCATGCTATGTTGAGACTTGTTCTTTATGTTGGATACTTATTATCATGAGGGTGAGCACGGGAAGTGTCTTGGCCCCCGCTCTGTTCTTAATTGGAGGTGTTGTTGGATACTATATTTGTATATGCTTATGACCTCGACCCTTCTTATGTTTTTATGCTTATGAACGACTTCCCTTAGTCCCACTTCCCTTTTTATAATTGGCTCTTGTTATTGCCTCATTTGGAATTCAAAACCAAATAGGTGTGCATGATGTTCTAAGAGGCTTGTTTGGGTTGTCTTCGGAGTTCTCATCCGTCGTGTCATGCCTAGGCCCTAGGCTTGATCATGACAAGCTTGGTATCAAAGCTCTAGGTTGTTAATGGTCCTCGAAAATCCAACACACCATGCCAATTAGAGTCGTATTCATGGTTGTAAAGCGCGCCACAACTATGAATAGGAGGCTATGAGGCATTTTAGGAAATGTTTCACTTCTTCATGATCTATGTTGTGTGGTAGATCTAAGTCCTCTAAGTCTTATTACTGATTCATAACCATCACATTTCAGAATATGTCTCAAACTATTCAGAATGGTGGATAGGACAGTAACCATCTCTCACTTGAGGGTTAATTTCCCAACGATGACATATCAAATGCGGAGGTTCGCAATGCTCTATGACTATTGGCCTAGGTTGTAATAGCTCAACTTAATGAATCGGTGGGTGTCCCCAAGACCTCAAATGATAAGAGGGGGAGAGAAAGGCTAAGAAAGCATGAGTTGAGGGTGCTTCATCTTCTACTAGTCTACTGGTGCCCAAGTGCAAAAAGAAAAGGATCCATTTCATCATTTGTCAAGGGTGTGGCAGGAAGCATCAAGGGAAGTGTTTGACGGGCACTGAGAGTTGTTTCAAATGTTGCGATATTGGGCATAAGATGAGAGATTTCCCGGTGGCCTCAAAGGAAGGGAGAAGAAGGGCTCAATTTGAAGGTAGACTTCCATATGCTAAGCCCAGTGGCAATGGTGGAGTGACCCATCCTAGGTGCCCAAAATGTAGGAGAAATCACAGTGGCACATGTTGGAGGAACACTGGTGCATGCTTTTGGTATGGAAAGATGGGCCACAAGATTGTCGATTGTCCAAATGCTTCAAGGAAAGGTAAAGATGATCGTCCTCTAGGACATGGCGTACATGGGATTCAAAGGGCACAAGGTGGTGCCAAGGGTGGTGGTGCTACTAGTCCCAAATATCAAGGCAAGGGTATTGGTGTTCAAGCTTCTCCTACGTGCCACAAGTGTGAAAGGTACCATCCAGGAGATTGTTTGGCCGGTTCGAGAGCATGTTTTGAGTGTGGCGCAAAGGATCATAAGTCGAGACATTGTCCATGGGTTACTAAGAATTATGAGGATGATCATCGATGTTCTCAACCATACCCCTTTAAGATCGCTAGACCTAGCATGGTGCTTCATCGATATGTTAAAGGTTTATGATTTTGATGTGTATGTTTTATTGGATCCGGGTGCCACTCGCTCATTCATTATCCTATTTGTTGCTAATAGATTTCATGTATGTCCTGAATTATTGTGTAAATCCTTTGAGTAGGCTACCCCTCGTTATTGAGTCCATTATTGCTAAAAGAGTCTATAGGGATTGTCCCGTGTCTATATTGCATAAAGTCTTGCCTTATGATTTTGTTGAACTTGACATGGTAGATTTTGATATTATTCTTGAGATGGATTGGTCACATGCATATCATGCTTCAATTGATTGTAGAACCAACAAAGTTAGGTTCCAATTCCCTAATGAGCCCGTCCTTGAGTGGGAAAGTTGTAATGTGGTGGTTAAGGATAGATTCATTTCCTATCTTAAAGCCCCAAAATTGATTTCTGAGGGTTACATTTACCATCTTGTGAGGGTTAGAGATGTGGAGTCTAAAGTTTTTCCTATTCAGTCAGTTCTAGTGGTCAATGAATTTCTTGATGTTTTTCCCGATGAACTTCCCGGTGTTCCTCCCGAAGGGAAAATAGACTTTGGTATAGACCTCCTCCCCGATACATGACCTATTTACATTCCCCCTTACCATATGGCCTCAAAGGAGTTGAGGGATCAGTTGAGGGATTTATTGGAGAAGGATTTCATAAGGACTAGCAAGTCATCATGGGGTGCACCGGTGATGTTTGTAAAGAAAAACAATGGTTCTTTTAGAATGTGCTTCGACTACCAGCAACTCAGTAGATTCACCAGAAAGAACAAGTACCCTTTACCAAGGATAGATGACCTATTTGATCAACTTCAAGGGACTAGTCACTTTTCTAAGATTGATCTTCATTCCGGATACCATCAAGTTAGAGTGAGGGACTGTGATATTCTCAAGACGGCCTTCCGAACTAGGTATGGGCATTTTGAGCTTGTGATAATGTCATTTGGTTTGACTAATGCACCGACAATATTTATCGATCTCATGAATAGGGTCTTTAAACCCTACCTTGATATGTTTGTGGTGGTTAATTGATGATATATTGATTTATGCCCGGAGTTAAGAAGATCATGTGAATTATTTGAGGGTGGTGTTATGAATTTTGAGGGATGAGAGGTTGTTTGCTAAATATGAAACGTGTGAATTTTGGGTAACAAAGAGGTGGCAAGAGAAGTACACAAGTTGGCTAGGTTGGGAATGAGATTGGATGAAGTTGAGAATGGTGGCGTATTGATTTTTGATGGCTCCATATCTTCTTTAATTGAAGAAGTCGAGTCCAAACAAGGCCTTGATCCCGTCTTGCTAGAATTGTAAGTTTTGGCAAATGATGGAAAGATAGAGGTTTTCTCCCGGGGGGGAGATGGTGTCCTTAGGTACCAAGGTAGATTATGTGCGCCTAACATTGATGACTTGAGGGAGTTGATTTTAAAGGTAGCACATAATTCATCCTACTATTTTCACCCTGGTTCCACAAAAATATAAAAAGACTTGAAAGAGATTTATTGATGGGGTGGTAAGAAGAGGGATATTGCCAAGTTTGTAGCCGGTTGTCACAATTACCAACAAGTGAAACCCGAACATCAAAGGTCAGTAGCTAGCCCAAGACATAGAAATTCCTACTTGGAAGTGGGAAGAGATCAACATTGACTATATGATTAGGTTGCCAAAGACTAGAAAGCATTTTGAATCTATTTGGGGTATCGTGGGTAAAGCGATTAAGTCGGCTCACTTCCTGCCAATTAAAACAACTTATGGTGTCGAGGATTATGCCGAGTTGTATATTCATAAGTTAGTTAGATTGCGTGGGGTACCCTTGTCTATCATTTCGGATCATGGTGCTCAATTCAGTTCACATTTTTGGAGATCCTTCCGAATGGGTCGTGGTACCAAGGTCAAGCTTAACACGGCTTTCCATCCTCAAAAGTATAGTCAAGCCAAAAGGACAATCCAAACTCTTGAGGATATACTTATGGCTTGTGTTTTGGAGTTTAAGGGTAATTCGGATGAACATCTTCCACTTATTGAGTTTAACTACAACAATAGCAACCACTCTAGTATTCACATGGCTCCCTTTGAGACCTTATATGGTAGGCATTGCAGATCCCCAGTTGGATGGTTTGATGTGGGGGAGATGGCCTGGTTGGGCCGGGATTTGGTTATCGAGGCGTTAGAGAAGGTGAAGTTGATAAGTGAGATATCGAAGGCCCAAAGTAGACAAAAGTCTTATTTCGATGTGAGGAAAATAGACTTTGAGTTTAATGTTGATGATTGGGTTTACTTGAAGGTCTCACCCATAAAGAGTGTGGTCCAGTTTGGCAAGAAAGGAAAAATTAAGCCCAAGGTTTGTGTGACCTTATAGAATTGTGAGAAGAATTGGTAAGGTTGCTTATGAATAAGAGTTACCTTTGGATATGAGTACGGTTCATCTAGTCTTCCATGTCTCGATGTTGAGGAAGTGTGTGGGTGACCCAAGTGCTATAGTCCCCTTAGAGGTTGTGGGTGTCGTGGAGGATAGTTTGACCTATGAGGAGGTCCCGGTGGAGATATTGGATAGACAAGTAAAAAGGTTGAGAAACAAAAAGGTAGCATCCATCAAGGTCCTTTGAAGGAATCAACAAGTTAAAAGTGCCACATGGGAAGCCGGAGTGGACATGAAGAAATATCCATACCTTTTTCACTCTACTCAAGCCAAAGGTAATAAATTAAGTCCAATCCATGATTTCAAGTCTTAAGTTTCAACCCTTATGTCATTTTTGCATGCATACATGTTCATGCTGACAAGTTTTGATGATTTTTTGATGCATATTGCATTCATGTCAGGCTGAAAGTTAAATAATTACTTCTCTTTCTCATGTTTCTTTGACATTTGGGGACGAATGTTCTCAAGGGGGTGATATTGATACACACCTCATGTGTTTCGGAATTCCCCATAATCGTATTTTCCAAATATCTCAAAAATATGTGTGGTTTTGAAAATACTACTTCATATTCTGTTCATAGGGAAAAATTGAGTGGGAGATGGGTAGCCCCCAGATTTTAGAAGACCCGTTGTGAAAAATAATTTTCGCAACTGGACAACTTCCAGAGAGACTACGCACCCAGGCCGCGACGCGCCTGGGGTATGCAGTAGTGTAAATTGGGCTAGCATGCCTGGTCCGTGCCATGCCTAGGGCAAGGACCAGTGCAATATTTACCCTGTTTTACATATTTCAACCAAGTGAATTAGGGTAATAACCCAATGCCCATTTAAACGTGAATTCCTTCATACTTAGTCATTTTTCAACTCTAGAACTCACAAAATCCTCTCAAAACCTCTTAAAAATATTATCAAAACCCCTATTCAAATTCAAGGATCTCAAGAACAACTTTGGATTGCAAGGACCCAACCCCAAGCTTCAAGTGTTCTTCAAGTTTACTCCAAGAAATTCCAAGTTTAGGTATGTGGGCTTCATTCGTGGGGTCCTTCCACCCATGAAGCCAAACTTTTCCTCTCTATTAGATTTAATGACTTTATGGTTAAATCTCTTATGGGTATTTCCTATTATTATTCCTATGCATGAAATTTGTTGGTAACTTGTTGAGTATTGAATTTTCAATGATTTTCATGACACCTAAAATGAGGAGTTTTATTACTATGTTGGTGGGTTGAATTGCAAGACTTTAACATGATTTGATTTTACTCTTTCTTTTTTTAGCTAGTGTCATAAACCCACCACATGTTTGATTAAATTACATGACAAGAATTCTTAAGTTGTTGATGAACTATTGCATGATTTTACATGTCAAGCGTTTTCAAGATAATTGTGGGCTTCCAAGCATGTATTTAGCTCATGAAAGATATCTATGATTTTACAAGTAACAAGTTTAGCCCTATTTCAATATTTTATCCTCTTGGGAGCCATTCATGTCATGTTGAGGGATCAAGCATGATTACTATTTTTCTCTCATATTCAAGTAAAGCTCACTAGTAGAGGTCAAGCATGTGAATGAGCTACTCATGTCGTGTTATCATGTTTCTTACAAGTTGTTCATGTTATGATTAAAGTTTTGATTATTTTAAGTATTTCATGGGATTAGACTTAGCACCGATTGAGGATTAAGGTGGGGGCTCAAAGCAAGGGTCCTTATATAAAGTCTTTAGTCTTTAAAATTTGTGCCGCCATAGGATTATATTTTTCCCTTAATAGGCTTTACTAGTAGATCCATCTAGTTCATGTTTCCCTCAAGTGGGTTCTTTTTGGTTTACCTTGGCAAGTAGACCACAACTTATCAAGGGGTTGTCATGCCTCATACACCTTACCAAGGGGGTGTCATGGCTAGAATTCCAAGTAGTAGCTCGCTTGGTCTATGTCGGTTATGATCTCCTCCCACATATGTATGTTATATATGCAAGTTGAATATTTTTCATGCATGATTCCTTACAAGTATGACTCATACATCTCATATTGAGTATATATCCATTTATTATGGTTATGCATTCTGCTTATTATAGCTTATGTCTTTGTTGCATTGCACTCCGCATACTTAGTACAATCCAAGTAATAACGCATACTCTATGCATACATGATACTACCATGTAGGGACCAGAGCTCATATCGATCATCCTCATCCACATGGCTAGTTTGATTCTTGAAAGAAAGCTTTTGGTGAGTCCTCAACTCCGAGGACAATACCTATTTTATTCATGCTATGTTGAGATTTGTTCCGTCTATTGGATACTTATTATCATGAGGATGAGCTCGGAAAGTGTCTTGGCCCCCCCTCCGCTCTAAAGTAGAGGTGTTGTTGGATACTATGTTTATATATGCTTATGAGCTCAACTCTTCTTATATTTTTATGTTTATGAAAGACTTCCCTTATTTCCCGCTTCCCTTTTTTATAATTGGCTCTTATTATTGCCTTATTTTGCTTCCACAACCAAAGATATGTACATGATACTCTAAGAGGCTTGTTTGGGTTGTATTTAGACTTCTCATCTGCGGCGTCACGTCTAGGCCTTAGGCTTCAGTCATGACAACTGTCTTGAGATCGAGTGGTTCGCTTGAGGACTAGCAATAGCCTCTGAGTGCTGGCCACGTCTAGGATACTCTCCCGGGACATGACAAACTTGGTATCAGAGCATAGAGTTCAAAAGTCCTAGGGAGTCTATGAAGTCGTTTCTAGTAGAGTTGTTTTCGGGTGTGTAGTGCACCACACTTCGTAAGCAGGAGGCTATAGGACATTAGGAATGGTTACACTTCTTCAGTATTCTGAGTTCATGCGCTAGAGTTTAACTCTATAAAACTCTTTTCTAATTTATGCGCTACGCTTTTGTATATTATGCCTCCTACACATATTGTTGCCCAAAGAGATGCCTTGGCTCCAAATGTTGAGAATCCGCCACTAAAGGTCCCTACTCAGATAGAAACAAGGAGACAGGGTAAACCTGCCTGAACTGTTGAGGATCTACAGGCACCTCCTGCACAACCAGCCTCCACCTCAAATGCAGATTTCAGAGGAGCCATTGCCATGCTCAGCTAGCTAGTGGCCTCTAGAGTAATAGTCGAGGACCCCAGGCCCCTAGTTCTAGCCCCCAAGAGCCCACGACTATAACCAGGCTCAGAAATTTCTTGAGGATGAATCGCCAATCTATACGGGGTCAAAGGTTGAGCAGGAACCGTAGAGTTTCATCAATGAGATGTGGAAGGTCCTAAGGGCTATGCATGCGACTATGGCTGAAGGAGTCAAACTTACCTTTGATCAGCTCAAAGATGTTGCAAATGTCCGATATAACAATGGGAAGATAGTCGAGGTAAGGATGTTGAGCCTGGTGACTGGGATGAGTTTGAGAGTGCTTTCCTCGATCACTTCTTTCCCCAAGAGTTAAGGGAGTCAAAGGTTGATGAGTTCGTAAATCTGAAGCAAGAAAGGATGACTGTTAAAGAGTTCAGCCTCAAATTCATTTAGTTGTCCAGGTATGCACCAGGGATGGTCCTGGATATGAAGGTGAGGATGAGAAAATTCATGTCTGGGTTGGGCAGGCATGTGAAGAGGGAGTGCAATGCAGCATTACTGATTCCAGGTACGGATATCTCCAGGATTATGGTTTATACCCAATAAATCAAGGAGGATAAGAAGAAGGATAGAGAAGAGTATCTAAGCAACAAAGCTAAATCAGCAGGGCATGAACCCAACCAATAAAAGCAGAATAAGGGTGATAAATCCTACTTTCAGAAAAGGTCTTCTAGTTATGCACCCTCTACAGCGAGTGTGCCCGTCCAATAAAACATGTATGATCAGAAATCTTATGGTCACTGGAATTTCAGAACTCAGGGTTTTCAATACCAAGCTATGTGACCCAAGGTTCAATGGGAAAGCCACCATGTGATAAGTGTGGCAAACTTTACCTAGGTAAGTGTCGTGAGGGCATAAATGACGTCTATATATATGGATAGATGGGTCACTTCAAGAATGAGTGTCCTATAAGAAGAGGGGGTGATGGAAGTAGCAAAGCACAGTCCTTCAGCACCCCCAGCTAGCAGCCATCAGAGGGGTACTACTATACGTATAAGTAGCAGGGCAAACTGTTGCTATGCGATGGGTAATCGACAAGATTAGGAAGTTGCACCAGATGTTACGAGTATGCTTCGAGTTTTCACTTTTGATTGTTCTGCATTGTTGTCACGCCCCAAAGTCCCGTACGGCGGACCGACACCCGTTGGCGATAAGGCTCGGGAGAACCAACCTGTAACTATATGCGTTCTACACATATTATAAGGTATTTCTACCTTTAACATGCCTTAAGCAGATAACCAGTGATAACAATCCAAAAGGAAATGCATGTGACTAGGCCGTTGGGGCCACGGTGTTTAAAGTACGAGACATGACTTCACTTCCACTTTA